>PVHT021183530.1:16210281-16262352 GCA_004024745.2 Catagonus wagneri | reverse complement strand
TGCAGCACTCTATGCAATAGCCAGGTCATGGAAACAACCTAAATGCCCATCCACAGAAGAGTGGATAGGGAAGATATGGTACATACACACAATGGAATGTTACTCAGCCATTAAAAGGAACGAATTACCAACATTTATAGCAACATGGATGGACTTAGAAATTATCATGCGAAGTGAAACCAGTCAGACAATTAGACAGAAGCACCCAATGCTACCGCTTACATGTGGAAACTAAAAAGACACAATGAACCTTCTTACAGAACAGACAATGACTCACAGACTTTGGAAAACCTTGGTTTTTCAAATAAGACAATCTGGGGGGGTATGGGGATGCATTGGGGGTTTGGGATACAAAATCTGTAAAATTGACTTGTGATGATTTATGTACACCTATAATTGAAATAAAATCCATTAAGAGAAAAAAAAAGAAACTGTGGATTTGGGAAAAGGGAGGGATGACTATAGGGAGAAAATTAATCCCATAACACTCAATATCCACTTTCTTCTGGTAGCCAAAATCAGAAGTAGGCATCAAGAAGGTGTTACAAAGAACCAAGGAAAAAGCCTCTACATGATCTGTCCCAGATCAGAGAACTTCAAGAGTGTCACAGAGACACTGCACAGAGAAACCTGATCATCAGACATACCAAAATAGCCAAAATATCCAAT
Organism: Catagonus wagneri; assembly: GCA_004024745.2. Taxonomy (NCBI): domain Eukaryota; kingdom Metazoa; phylum Chordata; class Mammalia; order Artiodactyla; family Tayassuidae; genus Catagonus; species Catagonus wagneri. The sequence goes on along the minus strand of PVHT021183530.1, from coordinate 16,261,683 downwards.
TAAAGAAACACCCAATTCCAAGATGGTATGGATTCATCTTGGAATCATCATGGCCCTTGTTTTGAACATTCTTCTCTATATTGCTCTCAACATTCACAGCATCTTGTCTATACCCCACAGACAGAATGTGCTTTCAGGAAAAAGTGGCCTGGAATAAAGAATGAAGTTTTATGGGAAATCAGCACGTATTTGAGGTCAGAAGAGCTCCAGAACAGATAAACTGTAACAGATAATAGCCTTTCTGGAAACTTCCTTATACTCTCAAATGTGTGTTCCCCTACAAACTCTTATTTCAATACGTATGTATCTGAATTTAGTTTTTCACTCTTTATACACCTTCGGTGGGATTCCTCAGGCTGACTCCATCCAATATCTGAGAAGTGCACATGGACAGGGGACCACTGATCTGAGAGTTGTTCCCTGGCCATCCCTACTTGTTCTCCCTGTGGTGATGGAAAAGAAACTGAAGGAATGAGCTTAGGGAGGAGAGGAAGGCAAGGTGACCCTTCTCTACCTCTCTGCTCCTCAAGTCAGTCACAGAGAGTACAAAAGTAATCACAGAAGCAAAATGAGCTCTCCAGGGACAAGGCCTTAGCCAGCACAGAGGCTACCAGCTGTCTCTTTCACCTCTCAACTGCCTGCCACTGGCTCAGGAAATGAGTCTAAAGAATTATAAATCTACAGAATGAACCTATAAGTTAACCCAATTGAAATCCCAATGTCAAAGAATCTAAACACTCTGGGATCAAGTTACAGATATGCCTCCTATGAAGCATCTAGGGCTCTGAGATACAGAATGAGAAGGGCACAGAGCATTGGTACCAGTTAGTATCTAGGAAGAAAGTTGTGACAGAAAGGTGCTATTTTTTTCTCATTCAGTGCTTAAGAAATGTGCTGGCTATACCAGACTCCTCATTAAATCCTTTTACTTTTGCCTTGGGTTACTATCCAAGATTTTATTATTATTTTCTGAAAAGCCCCTCTGATATGGGGACTTACTTTTTAACACAGTAGAGCCTGTCCTTTCTTGAGTAATAAAGTGGTTTAATAGTTCAGTGGAGTTTGATGACTTAAGTGAGAGAATAGCACAGTAAGGATATATAAATTGGCTGATCATCTGCATTGATTGAGAGAGATGGATAGTCAAGTAGGTAGAAATTAGCAAAGAAAAAAAAAACCAGCTTTTCTCCATCTTCCTAAACTTCACTACATATACTATGAACACAAGCATAGTCAACAAGGAAACCATCAGAGTGCAAGATCTAGTTTGCACCGAAAGTGGAGATCAGGAAGACCCCTTGCCCCCACTGAGTAAGAGAACATCATGACTAAGCCTAGAGAGCTACATTTTTCTTTGTTTCTTTCTCAAGTTTGGATCCAAGCACAGCTATCTCAGTGCACTGGAAAATACATCAGAACCAGCTGGTGAACATGGGGGAACTCAGATTTCTGAGAATCACCTCCAGATTCTCTCACTCAGTAGGTCTTGGTTACAATAATCTGTTTTAACTCCAGGCTTAAATACTGGTCAACGCCTATTCTTCTTTTTCCTTCTAGTTTCTAACTAGTTCCTCAGTGTCCAAACTGTGGATGTCATCCCTTGACAAGGGTTCCACAAAGTTTCTCTGAATCATAGTCATGATGGGAGAGGAAGGAGTTGGGGAAGGAATTTGGAGGAAGGTTAATCCACACTGAAACCTGGTAGCTCAGAGGAACTCTATACAGCAAGGTAAAATGGCACAGAATGAGATCAGGGGACTGTGTTTAAAAAAGAAGTAGGGTCTTTGAAAGACATGCCAATACAAGGGCACAACCCTCCCCCCCTCCCGAGGTTTCACTGTGCACCAAGCTCCAAACAGGGTGAACAGGCACCATGGGACTTGGTTACACCCACAACTCCCTAAGCCACTTGTTGTAGTGCATGGAACTGTTGGCTTAGACAATGCAGTTCTCAGAAGACAGCCATTTCAAACATGCATATATGCATGAGACCAAAATTTGAAGTCAGATTTCAAGGTCATATTCCCACCCTGTGGCAAGGAATAGATTCTGGGGATTAAAAGCCTGAAAAGAGGAATGTAGCTGACCTAGTACACAGCTCATGTTTCTGTAATCAGGATTGTTAGCTCTCCCTACTCAAACTTCAGGAAGCTCCCTTCCACCTTGGACAGTCCCATGTGAAACTCCTGGCACAGTTTCACCCAAAATATTAAATAGGGATGATGCAAACAACTCCATATTTCTTCTTTAATTAGAATTTGCAATGTGTAACCCATAGCTCATTCTAAACTGTAACATCCCAGAGATTGATATAGCCGGGGTGTTGAGAGCAGAGCAGCGTTTTTAACACTGAATAAGAATATTGATGAAGTGAACGATGAAATGGCCATGCCCAATCTAGGATCCCAGAGGAATATTCTGCAGAGAATTACAGATAAAGCAGTTCTGTAGATGGAAGTCAGGGGATAAGAAGTGACTGATTATTTTCTAGAGTATACGCCTACAAAGATTGAATGATAAATAGAAAATCTGAACAGATAAATAACAAATGAGGTAACTGAATTAGTAGCCAAAATCTTCCAACAAAGAAAAGCTCAGGACCAAATGACTGCATAAGTGAATTCTAACAAACATCTAGAAAACTAATACCAATCTTCTAAAACTCTCCCAAAAATTGAAATGAAAGAGACACTGCCAAACTCATTTTATGAGATCAGCAGTACCTTGTTACCAAAGGCAGATAAGTACACTGCAAGGAAAGAGAATCGCAGGCCAATATTTCTGATGAATGTAGCTACAGAAATTCTCAACAAAATACAGTTGACTCATGAGCAGTGCAGAGGGTAGAGTGCCAGCTGCCCACACAGTTGAAAGTCCACATAAAACTCTACAGTCAGACCTCCCTATCTGTGGTTCTGCATCTACTGATTCATCAGCTGTAGATTGTGTAGTACTGCTATAGTATTTATTGAAAAAAAGTAAGTGTACATGGACTCGCACAGTTCAAACTCACATTGTTCAAGGGTCAACTGTACTCACAAACTGAATTAAGCAGCATATTAAAATGGTCGTATACCACGATCAAGTAGGATGTATCCCTGAGATATGAAGATGGCTCAACACAAGCAAATCAATAAATGTGACACACCACATTAACAGAATGAAAGATTAAAATTATTTGATCATCTCAATAAATTCAGAAAAATATTTACAAAAATCAACAACCTTTCTTGATTAAAAACACTCAAAAATTACTCAAATTAATAAAGGCTTTATATGACAAACCCACAGCTAACATTATGTTCAATGGTGAAAGGTTGAAAGCTTTCCCTCTAAGATCAAGACCAAGTCAAGGATGACCACTCTTACCACAGATATTCAACATAGCACACCATAAAAAACCTTAATTCCAAAACCAGACAAAGACACCATGAAAAAAGAGAACTATAGGCCAATATTTTTGATGAATATAGATGCAAAAATTCTCAGCAAAGTTTTAGCCAACCGAATCCAACAACATATCAAAAAGATCATACACCATGACCAGCTGGGATTCATCCCAGGTGCACAAGGATGGTTCAACATACACAAATCAATCAATGTCATACACCACATTAACAAAAGAAAAGTCAAAAACCACATAATCCTCTCAACAGATGCAGAAAAAGCATTTGACAAAGTCCAACATCCATTCTTGATCAAAACTCTTACCAAAGTGGGAATACAGGGAACATTCCTTAACATAATAAAAGCCATTTTTGATAAACCCACCGCAAATATAAAACTCAATGGAGAAAAGCTGAAAGCCTTCCCACTAAAATCCGGAACAAGACGGGGATTCCCACTCTCACCACTATTATTCAACATAGTGTTGGAAGTCCTAGATACAGCAATCAGACAAACAAAAGAAATAAAAGGCATCCAAATAGCAAGAGAAGAGGTAAAACTGTCACTCTATGCAGATGACATGATATTTTATATAGAAAAGCCCAAGGACTCAGTCCCAAAATTACTTGAATTCATAAGCAAATTCAGCAAAGTGCCAGGATATAAGGTTAACCTTCAGAAATCAATCACATTTCTGTATACTAACAATGAAATATTAGAAAAAGAATACCAAAATACTTTACCTTTTAAAATAGCACCCCAAAATATCAAATACCTGGGAATAAACTTGACCAAGGAGGTGAGACTTATATGCAGAAAACTACAAAGCATTAATCAAGGAGATCAAAGAAGATACAAATAAATGGAAAGATATTCCATGCATGTGGTCCAGAAAAATTAATATTGTAAAGATGGCGTACTACCCAAAGAAGTCTACAAATTCAATTAAATCCCTATCAAATTACCCAAGACATTCTTCACAGAACTAGAACAAACAATGCAAAATTTTATATGGAACCACAAGAGATCCAGAATCGCCAAAGCAATTCTAAAGAACAAAAACCAAGCAGGAGGCATAACTCTCCCAGACTTCAGGCAATATCACAGGGCCACAGTAATCAAGACAGTGTGGTACTGGTACCAAAACAGACATACGGACCAATGGAACAGAATAGAAAACCCAGAAATAAACCCAGATGCCTATGGTCAATTGATTTTTCACAAAGGAGGCAAGAACATAAAATGGGAAAAAGACAATCTGTTCAGTAAGCATTGCTGGGAAACTTGGACAGCTGCATGCAAATCAATGAAACTAGAACACACCTCACACCATGCACAAAAATAAACTCAAAATGGCTTAAAGACTTAAATATAAGACAAGACACCATTAAACTCCTAGAAGAAAACACTGGTAAAACATTCTCTGACATCAACCTTACAAATGTCTTTTCAGGTCAGTCTCCTAAAGCAACAGAAATAAAAGCAAAGATAAACCAATGGGACCTAATGAAACTGACAAGCTTTTGCACAGCAAAGGAAACCAAAAAGAAAACTAAAAGATAATTTACAGAATGGGAGAAAATAGTGTCCAATGATGCAACTGACAAGGGCTTAATCTCTAAAATATATAAACAACTTACGCAGCTCAACAGCAAAAAAAATCAACAACCCCACTGAAAAATGGGCAAAGGACCTAAATAGACATTTATCCAAAGAAGATATGCAGATGGCCAACAAGCACATAAAAAAATGCTCAACATCACTGATGATTAGAGAAATGCAAATCAAAACTACTACAAGATACCACCTCACACCAGTCAGAATAGCCATCATTAAGAAGTCCACAAACAACCTTTGCTGGAGGGGGTGTGGAGAAAAGGGAACCCTCCTGCCGTGTTGGTGGGAATGTAAGCTGGTACAACCACTATGGAAAACAGAATGGAGGTACCTTAGAAAACTGTACATAGAACTACCATATGATCCAGCAATCTCACTCTTGGGCATATATCCGGACAAAACTTTCCTTGAAAAAGACACCTGCACACGCATGTTCACTGCAGCACTATTCACAGTAGTCAAGACATGGAAACAACCCAAATGTCCATCGACAGATGATTGGATTAGGAAGATGTGGTATATATACACAATGTAATACTACTCAGCCATAAAGGAGAATAAAATAATGTCATTCGCAGCAACATGGATGGAATTAGAGACCCTCATACTGAGTGAAGTAAGTCAGAAGGAGAAAGACAGATACCATATGATATCATTTACATCTGGAATCTAATATACTGCACAAATGAACCTTTATGCAGAAAAGAAAATCAAGGACTTGGAGAACAGACTTGTGGTTGCCAAAATGGTGGGGGAGGCAATGGGATTGTAGGGGGCTCTGGAGTTAATAGTTGTAGACTGTTGCCTCTGGGCTGGAAAAGCAAGGAGATCCTACTGTATAGCACTGGGAACTATGTCTAACCACTTGTGATGAATCCGTATATGTATGGCTAACCCTGTCACCATGCTGTGCAGCTGGATATAATGGAAAAAATAAATAAAAAGAAATAGTTGTTCAAGGAAAATAAATACATAAATAAATAAATTGATGATGTCTCATCTCAAAAAAAAAAAAAAACAAAACAAAAAACAAAAGCATAGTACTATAAGTCTTATCCAGAGCAGTTAGGCATGAAAAAAGAAAGAAATCCAAATCAGAAAGGAAGTAAAATGGTCTCTGTTTGCAGATGACATGTTTTTGTATATTGGAAATCCTAAATACTTCTTGAAAAACTGTTAGAACTAAACAGCTTATACTTAGTAAAGTTTCAGGATATAAAATCAACATACAGAAATTGGTTGTGTTTCTATACAATAACAATGAGCTATCTTAAAAAGAAATAAAGAAAACAATTCAATTTACAATAGCATCAAAAACAATACAATACTTAAGAACAAATTTAACTAAGAAGGTTACAGATCTATACGAAATTTTAGGACAATAATGAAAGACACTGGATAAGAAACAAATATAAGGAAAGGTATTCTGTGCCCCTGAATTTAAAAAATATTAATAGTACTAAAATATCTATACTAGAACAGTATGGAGCATCCCCAAAAACTAAAAGTAAAATGACAATATGATCCTGCAATCACACACTTGGGCATATATCTGGAGAAAACTATAATTTGAAAAAACCACATGCACCCCAATGTTCATTGTAGCACTATTTACATTAACCAAGGCATGAAAGCAACCTATATGTCCATCAACAGATAAATGGATAAAGATTTGGTATATTTATACAATGAAAATTACTCAGCCATAGAAAAGAATAGAATACTTTCCTGCAGCATGGATGGCCCTAGAGTATATCATACTATGTAAAGTCAGACAGAGAAAGACAAATGTGACATGATATCTCATATGTGGAATATAAGAAAAAAATGGTACAAATGAACTTATATACAAAACAGAAATTGACCAAAAGACATAGAAACCATAGAAATTTATGATTACCAAAAGGGAAATGTGAAGGAAGGATAAATTAGGAGTTTGGGATTAACATGTACACACTACTATATATAAAACAGATAATCAACAAGGAACAACTGTATAGCACAGGGAACTAACTCTATTTAATATTTTGTCCCTGTAAGGGAAAATAATCTGAAAAATAATCTGTAAATCAATTGTACTTCAATAAAAATAAAAAAATCCCAAATACTCTAAAACAAATAAATGAAAAAGTCCATATTACCCAAAACCACGGATAGATTTAATGCAATTCCTATCAAAATTCAAATGGCATTTTTCACAGATATATAAAAAAAAACTAAAGTAAGTATAGAACCACAAAAATCCCAAATAGCCAAATCAATCTTGAGCAAGAAAAACAAAGCCAGAGACATCACACTCTATATTTCAAACTATATTACAAAGCTGTAGTAATCAAAATAGCACAGCACTGGCATGAAAACAGCCAAACAGAACCAAACTGAAACCACAGGAATAAATCCGCACATATCAGGTCAGTTAATCTTTGACAAAGGAGCCAAGAATACACAACCGGTCAAGGACAGTCTCTTCAATGACTCAAATGGTGCTGGGAGGACTGGATATTCAATGAAAAATAATAAAAATGGACCCCTTTCTTACACCTCTCACAAAAATTAACAAGAAATGGATTAAAACCTTACACATAAAACTTGAAACTGGAGTTCCCTCAGCAGTTAACAAAACCAGCTAGGATACATGAGGACGCAGGTTCAATCCCTGGCCTCATTCAGTGGGTTAAGGATCCGGCATTGCCATGAGCTGTGGTGTAGGTCACAGATGTGGCTTGGATCCCACATTGCTGTAGCTATGACTGGCAGCTGTAGCTCCAATTCAGCCTCTAGTCTGGGAACTTCCATATGCTGCAGGTGCAACCTTAAAAAGCAAAAAACAAACAAACGATCTGAAACTGTAAAACTCCTAGAAGAATACACAAAAGAAAAGCTCTGTGACATCAGTTTTGTTGGTTATCTTATGGATTGTCACCTAAAGCACAAACCACAAAAGCAAAAATCAATAAGTGGGACTATACCAAACAAAAAGGCGTCTTCACAGCAAAACACCCAATCAATGACAGCAACAACAAACCATGTAGAATGGGAGAAAAATAATGGCAACCCATCTATCGGATAAGACATTGATATTCAAAATATATAAGAAACTCATACACATAAATAGCAAAAAATTAATCCTATTTAAGAATGGGCAGAAGATCTAAATAAATATTTTTCATAAAGAAAACATACACATGACCATGAGGTATATGAAAAGGTGCCCAACATCACTCATCATGAAATAAATACAGGTCAAAACCACAAAGAGATACCACTGCACACCTATTGGAATGACTACTACAGAAAAAGGTGAAAATAAGTGATGATAAGAATGTGGAGAAAGGGAACTCTAGTATAGGACTGTGGGTATATAAATTGGTACAGCTATTATGGAAAATGGTGTGGAGGTTCCTCTAAATAGTAAAATAGAACTACCATATAATCCAGCAATCCTACTTCTGAGTACATAACTGAAGGAAATGAAACCAGTATCTTAAACAGATATCTTAACTCCCATGTTCACTATAACATTATTCATGATAGCAAGGACATGGAAAAAAACCCTAAGTGTCCATCCACAAATGAACAAATAAAATGAATATTTTCAACAATAAAAACATAAGGAAACCCTACCACTTGAAACAACATGGATGACACTTGAGAAGATTTTGTTAAGGGAAATGATTCAGTCAGAAAAATACAAATACAGTGTGATATCAATTATATTTGGGATCTAGAAAAGCCAAACTTCTAGAAACATAGAGTAAATTGGTGATAGCTATGAGCTGAGTAGTTTGGGGAAATGGGAAGGTGTTGGTTACAGGGTACAAACATTCAGTTGTAAGATGAACAAGTTCTGGAAATGTACCGTAGAGAATGGTGACTATAGTTAACAGTCTTAAGTGTTCTCACCACATTAAAAAAAAAAAGACAGAGTTCCTGTCATGGCTCAGGGGAAACTAATCTGGCTAGTATCCATGAGGACACAGGCTTGATCCCTGGCCTTGCTCAGTGGGTCAAGGATCTGGCATTGCCATGAGCTACAGTATTGTTTGTAGACAAGACTTGGATCTGGCATTGCTATGGCTGTGGCATAGGCCAGAGACTACAGCTCCAATTTGACCCCTAGCCTGGGAACCTCCATATGCTGCAGGTGTGGCCCTAAAAAAAAGAAAAGAAAAAAAAAGACAGCTAACAAACAAATGGAAAAACACAAAACACTATAATTATATGTAGTGATGGAAGTGTTAACTAAAATTTTTGTTGTCATTATTTTACAACATATATATGCATCAAATCATCACACTGTACACGTTAAACTTACACAATGTTTTGTCAATTATATCTCAATAAACTTGGAAAAAATGCATCTGAGTTGGGATACTGCTCATAATACTTAGATCCAAAAAAGAAGTTCCTAAGATTCCTCTTCCTCTACTCACATAACTAGAAAACCAATATCCCCTCAAGGATCAGTTCATTCAAGTTCTTTAGTTCTTGACTCTTAGTATAGCACCCACTTCTAAAAAGAGGAACACACCTCCACCCTATAGAGATCTCAGAAATCTATCTTATGTCTCAGCAAAGTGTTTGTGGTTGGCAAGCCAGCATGGGGTCATTTACAGGAATAGGCAGACAAAAGAAGAGCAAACAAGTGTCTGCTGTCCCACACCTGCAACTCCACTGTATATTCCTTGCACCAGGAAGTAAGCAAAGATACCAGGAAGATCCTGTATGCTCTTCATGTGCTCAGAGCTCCCAGAAAATTCCTCCAGGCACCGTGAGTTGCTTTCCAGGACACACTGTGTACCTTTCCCCACCCTTTTGCCCAGACTCCTTAAGGATGTTTGACACCAGCTTTATTCTCAGTGCTTAAAAACATTATGTATTCTCAGAGACCCTCCAATATAAAAGAAACTTTTGGTGTTCTTGGCGAAGGCCCTCCTCAGCACAGATTCATCTGCTCTACCCTTTCCAAAGAGGTTGTTTTCATAATCAATTTTCAGAAACCAAATCTACATCCATGAATGTCAAAATGTTCCCACCCAGGGGTCTCAGTTATGAATTTCTGAACGTGCTCAGTTGGAAAAGGCTGCATCACCACACAGCTTGTCTTCAGTACGGTAGCATGTTGCTCCCAACCTCCTGCCGGGAAAACATTTTCAAGCGTTAGTTGCCTGCCCTGGGTAATGAGGCTCACAGTAACTTTGTTCTCATCAATTCCCTGAAGACGCTTCACCGCCTCCACCACAGGTTCACGACAGCCACCTAGTTAATCACCCGCCCTCGCACAGACGCATTCAGTGGGCAGAGACGCAGCAGGTACACGGGGACAAGGCATCAGCGAGCAAAGTGCGTAAATCTGAGCAGAGTCACGTTTAGCCCCGTCTCCATGGCAACAGAAAATAGAAAACAGGCAATCAAGGATAATAAGCCCCGTAGGCGGGCGAACCTGTGAGAGCGAGTTAAGCCCCCATCCTTCTTTTCCTCCCTTTTCCACCCCCATCAATCTCTGGAACATAAACAAGCATTAAGCCCCAGTAAAGAGGGCCCTTCAGGACTCCATGACGACTGCCCTCCCTCCATCCTGCCTTCCCCCACCAGGATGGACACACCACCTTTCTGCAAAACGCCTCTACTGCAGATAATCTGGTGACAATATGCCACTTAACAACTGAGCCTGATCAGAAGGGATTTTCTGAGGGTCAGCGACCTGGACAGTGAGGAACGCAGCAAAGACAGAGCAGGGGCTGGACAACTAAAAACAGAACAGTGCTGTTCTTTGTTTAGGCCTCCCCGCTTTCTTTTCCCCAACTGTATATTTTGAAAAAACATCAAACTCACAGTGAAGTTGAAAGATGAGTAAACTGCTGTAATATCCTCACCTAAATTCACCAACTGTTAACAGTTTGGCCTGTAAATACTTTACTTATCTATCCGTCTGTCTATCTACTTATTATTTATTTACTTATGTAACTATGTGTCTGAGTATCTGTCTACATCTAGGAAACTAAGATCGATTCAATAAGTCCATGATTATTAAACAAAAAAGTTTTATGGCTGGAACCAAAAAATAAGGCATGTGGAATTTCTTGGGCCAGGGATTGATTCTGACAATGCCTGCTCCTTTAACACATTGCACAAGGCTGGGGAACGAACCCACACCTCTGCAGCAACCCAAGAGACTACAGTTGGATTTTTTTTTAGAGCTGCACCCATGGCATGTGGAAGTTCCCAGGCTCGGGAGTCAAATCAGAGCTAAGGTTGCCAGCCACAGCCACGGCCACAGCAGCGTGGGATCCTAGCCACGTCTGTGGCCTATACCACAGCTAACAGCAACACCAGATCCTTAACTCACTGAGTGAGGCTAGGGATCGAACCTGCATCCTCATGGATCCTAGTCAGGTTCATTGACTGCTAAGCCATGAAGGTAACTCCTGCGGTTGGTTTCTTAACCACTGTGTCACAACGGGAACTCTTGTAGTCCATGTTTAAATTTTCTCAGATTGTCCCAAACATATCTTTTATAGCTTAAAAATAATTGGATCCAGAATACAAAGTCCCTGCATTGCATATGGCTGTTCTCTCTTTTAGTCTATCATGATCTCCACCCATCTGCTAAAGAACACACTTGCATGCCTTTTAATTTATTTTTTAATGAAATTGTTTTTCAAGAATCCAGGACAATTGTCTTGTACAATGTTCTACATTATAGATTTGTCTTATATTTCCCCCTCAAGATTAGATTCAGGTTGGGTTGCCACATCATCAGGGACACTGGATTTAATTACTGCCCCGTTGTATGGGAACATTTTTTTCCCTTTGGGCTGGCTAAGTTATCTTTTGGGTAATGTTTTGAGACCACATGACTATCCTGATATTTAAGAGCCTTTCACATGGTGATTATAGCCTTAACAAATTATCTTGCCTGAATCAGTTATTACATTGGGGATTAGAAAATGCTAATTTTCTACTTTTACCATTCCTTGTATTGTTATTCACAAAAGAAAGAAGAGTGACTCCCTAATAACTCTTTTCATCTATCTATCATCTACCTATATCTCTCCATTACACTACATCTTTATTGAGGTAAAATTTTAAAAGCTGCATCTATTTAAAATATATAAAATTGGAGTTCCCATCATGGTTTAGTGGTTAATGAACCAGATTAGGAAGCATGAGGACGCGGGTTTGTTCCCTGGCCTGACTTAGTGGGTTAAGGATCCGGCGTTGCTGTGAGCTGTGGTGTGGGTTGCAGACACAGCTTGGATCTGGTGTTGCTGTGGTTGTGGTATAGGCCGGCAGCTGTGGCTCCTATTGGACACATAGCCTGGGAACCTCCATCTGCCATGGGTGAGGCCCTAAAAAGACAAAAGACCAAAAAAAATTCAGTAAAATATATAATTTTATGAGTATTCACATGTGTATACACTCATGAAAGCATCTTTATAATCAAGATAACATTTTACCACCCTCCAAAATGCCTATGACCTTTTGTAAATCTCACCTTCCTCCCTCCATTCTCTTCTATTTTCAACCACTGATTAGATTTAACTTTTGGAAATTTTGGTTGTGTAAAATAACAAACCATGAGTTCCTTTTGTCTATTTTTTAAACTTTTATGGCCACACCCACAACATATGAATTTCCCAGGCCAGGGATTGAATCCTACCCAGAGCTGCAACCTATGCCACAACTATGGCAATCCTGGATCCTTTAACCCATGCACCAGGCCAAAAATCAAATCCACACCTCCACAGTGATTCAAGGCATTGCAGTCAGATTCTTAACCCACTGTATCACAGCAGGAAATCTTTGTCTGTTTTTTTAATCCAGCATAATGACTTTGACACTCTTCTAGAATGTCTACATCAATGGATTTTTTCTTTTGTTCCTTTTCATTGATGTATAGTATCCATTGTCTTTTAAAAGTTTTAATTTGAAATGATTTTATATTCCTGGAAAAATCACAAAGACAGAACAAAGAATTTCTTTATGTGCAGCATACTGTATATACTCAACATCACTAATTATCAGGGAAATGCAGATCAAAACCAAAATGCGATGGCTATTATCAAAAAGACAAGAGAGGGAGTTTCCCTGGAGTTCCCATGGTGGCGCAGTAGTAATTAAATCAGCTAGTATCCATGAGGATGCGGGTTCTATCTCTGACCTAGCTCAGTGGGTTAAGGATCTGGCATCGCCATGAGCTATAGTGTAGGTCACAGATGGAGGTTGGATCTGGTGTTGCTGAGGCTGTGGTGTAGGCCAACAGCTGTAGCTCCAATTCGACTGGTAACTTCCATATGCCACTGGTGCGGCCCTAAAAATTTTTTTAAATTAAAAATAAATAAATAAAATAAGAGAGGGAGTTCCCATCGACTAGAATCCATGGGGATGTAGGTTCAATCCCTGCTCTCACTCAGTGGGTTAAGAATCTGTAGCTCTAATTCAACCCCTGGCCTGGGAACTTCCATATGACATGAGTGTGGCCCTAAAAACAAAACAAAACAAACAAACAAAAAAAAAAAAAAAACAAGAGACAGCAAGTGGTGCTTCGGTGGACATGTAAATTGGTGCCCCCATTTATGGAAATCAGTATGGAGGTTCCTAGAAAAATTAAAAACAAAAACTATTATATGACCCAACAATCTCACTTCTGGTGGATATGCAAACAAACTGAAACCAGTATCTTGAAGAGAAATCTATACTCCCATGTTCATTGCAATGTTAATCACAATAGCCAAGATATTGAAATCATTTAAGTGTCTACACACTTAGACACTTAGACTAATTGTCTTAGACACACACTTTGATTGACAAATATACTGACTGAAACTTAGAATGTATCTTCCATGTGGTCATAAATGTCAGGATTTCCTTTTAAAGGCTGAATAGTATTCCATTGTGTGTGTATTTGTGTATCTGTGTGTGTGTGAGTGTGTGTACATACAATGGAATACTATTCAGCTTTGAAAAAGGACACCTGCTGGACATGACAACATGAGAAAACCTGGAAGATATTAGGCTAAGTGAAATAGGTCAGCCTATTCAGCATACCTTCCTGAAATATCCCAAAATATGCCGTGAGTTATGATAAGAGTATGGTTACAATGAAGACATCACACAGGACATGGAGCACAGTTCAGGGGCTTCAGGAAATTATCCTGACTTGTCATGTTTTTTCCTCATATCATGATCCCAAAGGAGATGGTGATTGCTCCCTGTAATCCCAAGAAATAAAAAGTGAAAGAAAACAAAAACAAAAACAACAAACAAAGATGTCAATCCTAAATGCCCCTAGGCAGAAAATATTTTGAATGTTTGGACTTCTCCACATACATGGCATACAGTGTGTCCTCACCATTCTATTCATGTTTTTTACCTCCCAAGGGTGGTGAATGCCATGAGAGAGGGTTGCTGGTAGCAGAGATGATGGGGCACTTTCTGTTATTTATCAGGCAATGCTCTTTTCTTTGCTTTACCATCCTGATGTGCAAATATAAGACCATCGATCTGTGCCTCTGACACTATAGTTACTACTCATTCCACAGCTCATCTTCTAGAATATCCTGTAGCTTGTGCACTATTTTTTTGCTTTTCAGGGCTGTACCGACAGCATATGGAAGCTCCCAGGCTAGGGGTTGAGTGTGCACTTTGAACTTATATCTGGGATACGCAGAGCCCCATCCAAAGTCCTAGCCAAGAAGCTATATGTCACTCAGAAAGCAGGTACAAGAGTTATGATGAATAGGTTTACTACCTCAATACACTTATGAACAACAGGGGAAAACAAAAACAAAAACAGAAACCTTGAACTTTGAGCGTGCATGGGAGAGGGCCAGCTGAGGAGGGGAAGAAGATAGCACGACCGAAACAATATGCACCTGCCCCCTCCCCCAATATTATGGTCTGCGAGAAGGGCGCAAGTTTAATGAAGAAGCTGGAGGGACAGAAAAGAATCTGCTGACAGAAGAAATTGTCACCTACCAGATAGGGCTGTGGCTGTCTGCCTTGCCCCCTCCATGTGCCCGCACCTGGTGGAACATCACCACCTTTGTTCCCTGAGGAGCCCAACTTGCTTAAATTTACACTGGGTACCACATCTCTCCTGACATGGTCCCAGAGGTAGTTCCCAACGGTGTCTGGAACTAAGCTCCTCAGGCAGCATGGTTTCTCCTCACTTCAGTTCTGGACCTAGGGCAGCGAGAGCAGCTGGCAAAGGCACAGCTCATATTTCTGAGATCAGGAAGGCCATTCCTTAGGTGCTGCTGTTTGGGACATTTGGCCACCAGGAACCCTTCTGGCTCTCTGAGCTCTTACCTCACCCCTGGTCAACTTTCACAGGATTTTCCATTCCCGGGCAGCTGTTCTTGTCATTTTATCTTCCATGTTGCTTAACCCCTTGCCAAGCCTCATTCTCACTGTTGCTTGAGACACTCTAAAAAACGGAAGAGCGAGCTGGCTGAGAAAAGAGCCCACCTCAAACCCTGATTCTGACTCTTATCAGCTGTGTGACTCTGTAAATCATTTCACCTGTCTGTGCTGTTATCTCAAGGTAAAGTGGAAAAATAATAATAGCACTGATACCACAGGGTTCTAAGGATGTTTAAATGAGTTAACTGTACAAAGGCCTGAGGATAATACCATGCACCTCAGAATGGTTATGAATGTGTTGGACACCTACTAAGTCCTACCATTGCTCACAAGCCACTCTGAAACCCTAGCACTGACCAGGGACAGAACAGGAAAGAGGTCTGAAACTGTGTTCATTGTTCAGGCCCACCAGGGCCTAATCACAAAACACTGAAGACCAGAAAATGCCATCCAAAAGGTACAGAACATTTCCCCAGGGATGTGCAAATACATGATTGAAGACTGCCTCTCCTGCAAGGTCTCACAATCACGTGAAACTGCAGGCAGCTTACATCCAATACCTAAGTCATTAATTGTTAGAGCTTGGCTAATCACTCTTTCAAGCAACAACCCAGAAGTCAGCTCCAAATCCCAACTCTGAAGAATGCTTTAGTTGCAAAGAACATGCTCAGAAAGAGGAAGATGGAGATAAAGATATTTGGGAATGAAGTTGACAGGGGGCATTTTTGAGCACCTAAATTCATGACCTAATAATGCCATTGCCTCCAAAACTCCCATATAACAATGAGCACAGCTGGGGTCACAGACATAATAAAGACCATTCTGCCAAACCATGGGCATTGTTCTGTTTGCAATAAGACCCTTCATGTCTCAGAGCATTGTCTACTCCAACCCCTACACTGCTGTTTTTTATTGTCTGATACTCATCTTTGTCTTCAATTAAGTAACTCACCAAACAAGAAGAGCAAAACTCTAGGTATATTTTCACTTACATTTCCTGTATTGAAATGTTAAATATTTTGGTCCCACTATTTTAAAAGTTACTGTCTTTTGTGAGTCAGAGTAACTTTCACACATACACAGACACAACTTTTAAGGGAAAAAACTTAACAAATAAGTTCTCTTTATTCATAATTGGTTTGACAGCACTACCAAATACAAGTGTGGCAAAATCATGAGGTTTCTCAGTTTTATTCCATGGCAGTAGAGAATATAAATATATCCA
This sequence comes from Catagonus wagneri, assembly GCA_004024745.2. Taxonomy (NCBI): domain Eukaryota; kingdom Metazoa; phylum Chordata; class Mammalia; order Artiodactyla; family Tayassuidae; genus Catagonus; species Catagonus wagneri. The sequence continues at coordinate 16,245,086 of PVHT021183530.1, read as the reverse complement.
ATTAAAGTAGGAAAAATAGGTTTATTTTAACATATGAAGGTCCAAAGAACAAATGAAGGATTTAAAAATTAAATTATATAAACAACAAGGTTCCACTGTACAACACAGATAACTACATTCAATGTCCTATGATAATTCATAATATAAAAGAATATTTTAAAAAGGGAATATGTTATGATATATATGTACATGTATAGTTGTATGTTATACATATGTTTCTATGCTGTACAGCAGAAAGTAACACATTGTATATCAACTGTATTTCAATAAAAATAAATGAAATATAAAAAATTAAGTTATAAACACAATTTGAGGCCTAGGTATCTGTCTTTTTATTCCTCCCTTGCTTTTCCCCCATTTAATTATGAAAAATTTCAACACCAAAAGTTGAAAAAATTGTGTGCTCACTATAAAGATTCTACAATTAATATTTTATTATAGTTGCTCTAGCAAATGTCTATCCATATAGGTATTCCTATATTCAACTAGTTTTTGTGTACTTCAAAGTAAATCACAGACATCAGTACATATCATCCCTGTACATCTTAATGAGATAACAATATTTCTTTACTAGGGTAAACCCTAAATATACAGCTCGTAAGTAATGAGTTTTGACAAATAGGTGAACCCAAAGACATTACAACCCTATCAAAATATAGAAAGATACCTCATGCTTTTTTCCCAGTTGATGCAAAGCAACCAATGGTCTGATTTTTCTGAATGACAGATGATTTTACCTGTTCTTAAAAATCATATAGAGTCACAAAAGGCCTGATGGGCAGGTGGAGAGCCTCAAAAGACCCAGAGCCTAATCTCCAAAATACACAAACTCATACAACACAACAACAAAAAACAAAAAACCCAATTTAAAAATGGGTAGAAGAACTAAATAGGCATTTCTTCAAAGAAGACATATGATTAGCCAGCAGGAACATGAAAAAATGCTCAACATCACTAATTATTAAATAAATGTAAAATTACAATGAGGTACCACCTCAAACTGGTCAGAACAGGTCAACAAATAACAAATGCTGGAAAGGGTGTGTAGAAAAGGGAACCCTCTTTCACTGTGGTGGGAATATAAATTGGTGCAACCACTATGGAAAACTGTATGGAAGTACCTCAGAAAACTAAATATAGAACTACCATATGACCATATGATCCAACAATTTCATCCTTGGGCATATATCCAGACAAAACACTTATGCAAAAACAGGAGTTCCCGTCGTGGCACAGCAGTTAACAAATCTGACTAGGAATCATGAGGTTGCGGGTTCGATCCCTGGCCTTGCTCACTGGGTTAAGGATCTGGCGTTGCTGTGAGTTGTGGTGTAGGTCACAGACACGGCTTGGATCCTGCGTTGCTGTGACTGTGATGTCGGCCGGCAGCTACAGGTCTGATTTGACCCCTAGCCTGGGAACTTCGACATGCATGAGTGCAGCCCTAAAAAGCAAAAAAAGCAAAAGAGAGAAATGTATAGTCAGAACTGAATTAAGATTTTTCAAAAGAGGAACAACAGATGGCCAACAGGCACATGAAAAGATGCTGAACATTGCTAATCAACAAAGAAATACAAATCAAAATCACAGTGAGATATCTCACACCTGTCATAATGGCTATCATTAAAAAGAACACAAATAGCAAATGTTGGCAAGGATGTGGAGAAAAGGGAACCCTCCTCATGGTGGGTAGGAATGTAAAGTTGGTGCAATCGTTATGGAAAATAGTATGGAGGTTTCCATACTGTTCTCTTGTGGTGCAGTGGATTAAGGATCCAGTGTTGTCACTGAAGTGGCTTTGCTTGCTTCTGTGGCACAGGTTCAGTCACTGGCCTGGCAAATTCCATATGCTACAAGCACAGCCAAAAACTTTTTTGTTTAAAGGGAAAATGAGGGAATAGGGAGAGTCATGAGTGGGGCCTCCGGAGACTTGGGAATGTGAAAAATTACAAAAAGTAGGAAGCAGGGGTTGGTCCATGTGGAACCCATCTGAGTTTGTTAACTAGCACTCTTATCTTCACACAGCAGTTAGGAGGCAGGGGGCCTGTCTTCAAATGTTGGCTGGGACAAAGAGTAAATTCTCTTGGCAGCCATTGGTTTTCCCAGGCAGGCACTTTAAGGGGGTCTTAGGGTCTCTTTAGAATGATGACTTGAGCTGTTAGAAATTATATTAGTATTTGTTCAAATCTTTATAGCCAAGGTTCAGACGGAGAGAGGAGGATTCAGAGGAGCCTGGGTAGAGTTTGGTCAGCAGAGAATCTTTATTAGTAATACCTGCTTATTCAAGGAAAGAAGAGACATTCATTCTTCTAAATGTAAGCCTATTTCTCTTACAACCATCTTGTGTTTATTAAGAACCAGTTGAACTACATGTTTACACTTGGTAGTAGAGGATATTTTCTGGATAGTTTGAGTGGTCAGACATTTAATGAAAGTGCCCACATGGACACAAAAAGGGGGAAAAGATTAATATTTGGAGATGATTATAAACCCAAGTATTTGAGTCCAGAGAGCAGACGCTTGAGAAGGTTTTTAGACATTGAGCTCTAAGTGTCTTTAGATGGTAGAGCAAATTTGAATAAAAATCCTAGGTATTTGATTTTTAATGCTGTTGTAAACTTTCAGCTATTCTAAGTGAATTGTTATTACTTATATATAGTTACATTTACCCTAGATGACTGTGTTTGTCTTGTTTATCCTTGATGGACTGTTGCTCCTTAGATTTTCGGCTAGTTTGTTTTCCAACCTTAGCACTCCAATGTATTCCAAAAAACTCACGATGGCAATTTAATCAGACTTTTTTATTTTAAGGGTGGGAGTGATATAAGCTCAATGCATCCTGAGTGGAAACATAAAATTGAATTTCAATATTTGCATTTTCATTTGAACAATTAGTCCATTTATACCTAATGCAATTACTGCAATATTTGGGTTTCACTTAGTTTATATTTCTTCTCTCTTTTCTTGAATGTTTATAATAATTAAATTATTTTAGTCATTCATTTTAACCTCTAAAACTATTATTTATTTAGCATTTTATTATTTTATTGGTCATCTAATGAATATGCTCTTTCAGTTTAATAAATCCTAATATGAATTGCTACTTTTGTCATCTTCCCAGTAATGACAGAAACATGGAATACTTTTTCTCCCATTGCATTTTGAATCCTGCAAGACCTTAATATATCATTTTGTACACTAATAACTACTTGTATTTAACCAACTATTTAGCCTCTGTTTTGTCCTTCATCTTCCTGTATTTCCGGTGTTTCTCTGAGGGATTATTCCTCCTGAAGAAGCCCTTTTGATTTTTCTTTTAGGGCAGGTATATTGGTAAAATTTTTATGAAGACATATACATTTTATCTTAATTTATTTTTGGTCTTTTTTCCTTACCAAGAGCCGCACCCGCAGCATATGGAGGTTCCCAGGCTAGGGGTCTAACAGGAGCTGTAGCCACCGGCCTACACCACAGCCACAGCAACTCAGGATCCAAGCCACATCTGCAACCTACACCACAGCTCACAGCAATGCCAGATCCTTAACCCACTGAGCAAGGCCAGGGATCAAACCCGCGATCTCATCATTCTTAGTCGGATTCATTAACCACTGAGCTACAACGGGAACTCCTCATTTTATCTTAATTTTAAAGGATATTTCCACTGACTATTGAATTCTTGGTCAGCAGTTATTTCCTATTTTATCTTTTGAGAAGACATTCCATTGTTTTGTGGCTTCAATTATTTCTGTTTGGAAATCTGTCTGTTTTATTGTTGATCCTTTAGACATAATGTGTCTATTTTTCTCTGGCTTCTTTCAGAATTTTCCTCATTCTTTGGTATTCAGTGTTTTTACTGTGTGCCAAATGCATGGTTTTCTTTGTATTTATCCTACTTGATTTTCACTAGACTTTAGTCTATTGACTTATATTTTCGTTAATTTTGGAGAATCCTCAGGTGTTATTTCTAGAAATATTGTTTTGGCCCCCATTTCTCTCTTTTCTACTTTGTAGATTCTAATTCCAAATATGTTAGGTATTTTCACTATCCACTTTATGTCTCAAATATAAGTTTTCAATTATTTATTATTTGTAATTATTTTTGTATATTTAATATTGGTCCATCTTCCTGTTTCTTATTGTCACTCAAGCTGTTGTACTACACATGGAGTTCTAGTTTTAGCTATTGTATCTTTTATTTCTATAATTTTATTAGAGTTTTTGATGTATTCTTTATTTTTGAAAACTTCTCATATGTTCATGTATTTTTGTTTTTCTCTATTTCAGTAAACATATTAATGAAAATTAAAATCAAGAATATCAATTTACCACATTCCTCAACACTTGTAGAAAAATTTTTCACCAGTTTAAAATATTTGTCCATTTAAGATGTCAGTCATTTCAAAAGCAGAAATTTCAAAAAATACATTTCAAAAAATACACCTATTGTAATATAGGCTCAAGGATGCATTGTACAACATGGGGAATATAGCCAATATTTATACCTGTAAATGGATATAAAATTGTATATAGATAATAATAAAGTGCAAATTTATAATAAACTTTGAAATGACACTATGGAAAAATGACATTGGGCATATTTATAGTTTATAAATATATTTTAGTTTTTTATAAAATATATTTATAGTTTTTTTTCAAAATACCAGAAAATGGTATGAGACAGCTCTGGGTAATAAGTAGATTATAGGGTTTGAAAGCATATCAAGAGTAATACACTTATGTACTTTTTTTCTTGTGTTTAGAAAAAAATCATTTAAGAATGATATCAGAATGGGTTGGTTAATTCCATATATATCAGCATCTCTCCAAATTTGCAGGTTAAAATAATCTTTATGAGACAATGATCTCAGCTAACACCTTGATGGAGACAATCCCACTTGTTTTTCTAGAGACAGGCAAGGCTGTCTGTGGGTAGAAAGAATGTTCACAGCGCAAAACAAAACAAAACAAAAAAAAAAAAAACAACAAAAAAACCTGTGTGGACTCCAGTCAGAACCAGGTGCTCTCCCTTTCCCTTTAACCCCACAGGTTCTCCATGTGTCTGCTTCCAAACTTTGTAGCCAAATGTGGACACATAGACCTGATCATTGCTTTTCATTAAAGAACCACTTTTTAAAAAACTCTGGCTCCAATTTTACATGCTTTGGCTTGTAAAAGTGTGAATCACATCACATGTCCTCAGCAGCTGCCCCATCCTGGAGCCAGAAAATACTTCTAGGAATGAGCACATGGGATGAAGAGAGACTAATAGGACACAGCTTATACTGTGGGGCCAGTACTCTCCATAAGGCATAGCCATTTTGTCCATGAGAAATTGCTAATGCTTCCTTATTTTTCACGGTCGCCAGCTTATTCCTTATAAAATTCCATAGTTACTGAATTATTTTAAATAACCGATTTTCAAAGAGTTTTTTGTGCACACTACAGGCACCTTTGTTAAGAGACTGGCTTAATCCGTTTCAAAGCCTAAACTACAGTTCATGTCAATGGGGAAACAGGTGGTAACAGTGAGTAAATGTTGAGACATATTTTGTTCTATTTCCATAGCAACAGGATAGGAAAAAGTCCATTAGGATACATCAATTCCAGCAAGGAGCGAAAGGCACCAGGATGCTCCTCCTTTCTTTCCATGTATCCCCAGCCTCATTTCACCCCTTTTCCTCTAGGAAAAAATCAAATAAAATAAGTCGGGAACAGGTACAAAGAAATCTATTTCTTACACAAATAATATTATGTATGCTCCATGGAGAAATTACAAGATCTGGCACTTTCTTCTCATCTCCCTCTCACATGGCAGCAGACTCTATTATCTCTACCACTTATTGACTCCCACTTTCCTATCAGAATTTTTATTGCCGCATCCAGTGTGTAGACATGTGACTTGCTCTCGGAATGTGAGCAGAAGTGATAGATGCCACACCCAAGCATCAGCCTGGAGGCCATCACATGTCCTCTGACAGCTTTTGTTCCTCCTGTCTTTAGAGGCACACCCTTCACATTGGATCCCAGAATAAAGAAGATGTGCAGAGGACTGCACTTGACTTCCACCAGATGTACAGTCACCATTATGTGAACAAGAAGTAATGTTTGTAATTATGCATACTGAGATTTTTAGGTCATTTCTCAATAAAGCAATACTTTAGTGAAAGCTAAAAGAATACATAAATCACACCATGGGAACAAAAAAATTAAAAAAATGTTTATGTCAGGTCCAGACATGATCAGTTACAAAGCTGTTATTGATGCCTAGAAAATGGAGTGACCCAGGTTGTTATCGATAAAATAATTGTTAAAATTGTTATAACTTGCAATAAGTGTAATGGCTTAGACAATCAGATGGGGAACGTGGGAGTAAGTGGCATGATGTGGCTGTTATTGGTTACTCTAGAAAAGGTATTATAAGAAGAGATAATTTCAGAAAATAACCTGTGGTTTGTTTTTTTCTACGGAGACATTTACTACATAAGGTTTCTACCATGTGGTAGGCTGAGTTTAAGTGCTTTGTATTTTTCTTTCTTTTTTTCTTTTTTATTTCTCTCTTTCTTTCTTTCTTTCTTTCTTTCTCTCTCTCTCTTTTCTTTCTTTCATCTTTCTGCCTTCTGTTTCTTTTTGGGCTAAACACAGAGCATATGGGAACTCCTGGGCCAGGAATTAAATCTAAGGTGTGGTTGCAACCTATGCCACAGCTGTGTCAAAGTCAGATCCTTTAACCCACTGCTCAAGGCTGGGGATTGACCCCCACCTCTGCAGTAACCCAAGCCACTGCAGTTGGATTCATAATCCACCATAGCACATCAAGAAGTCCACACTGAATTTTTCTTTCTTTCTTTTTAAGGGCCACATCTGCAGCATTTGGAAGTTCCCAGGCTACAGGCTGAATCTGAGCAGCAGCTGCAGGCCTACACCACAGCCACAGCAACACCAGATTTGAGCCACATCTGAAACCTACATGGCATCTATGGCAAAACCAGATCCTTAACCCACTGAGCTAGGTCACAGATTAAACCCGCAACCTCACAGAGACTATGTCAGGTTCCTAACCCACTGAGCCACAATAAGAACTCATCTTTCTTTTTCTAAAATTTTGTTAAAGTATAGAGACTTACAATGTTGTATTAGTCTCAGGTGTACAGCAAAGTGAACCAGTTATACATAAGTATGTGAATCAGTTATATACACACACACACACACACACACACACATACATATATATTAATATATATATATATATATATATATATATATATATATATATATATATATATCCATTCTTTTTTCCCATATAGGTCATTACAAACTATTGAGGCGATTGAGTAGATTTCCCTCTGCTATACAGTACGTTCTTGTTAATCATCTGTTTTATTCATTTGTGTGTATACGCTACTTAATTCTCCAATTCCTCTCTCCCCTGCAGTTTCCCCTATGGTAACCATAAGATTTGTTTAGCATTTTGTGAGTTTGTTTCCATTCTATAAACAAGTTTCCTTGTATCATTTTGATGAAATTCCACATATAAATAATATCATATGATATTTGTTTTTCTCTTTCTGATTTACTTCACTTAGTATATAATCTCTAGGCCTATCCGTCTTGCTGCAAATGGCATCATTCCATTCTTTTTAAGGCTGAGTAATATTCCTTTGTTTATATGTAGCACATCTTCTTTGTCCATTCCTGTGTCAATGGGCATTTAGATTGCTTCCACATCTTGGCTATTGTAAATTGTGCTGCAATAAATAGAGTTTCAAATTATAGTTTTCTTCAGATGTATGTCAAAGAGTGAGATTTCTGAGTGATATGGTAATTTTATATTTAGTTTTTTAAGGAACCTCCACACTGTCCTCAATAATGGTTACATCGGTTTAAATTCCCAACAATATTTTAGGGGTGTCCAGTTTTCTCCACACCCCTGTAGTAAGGTTGAAAGATGAAATTGTTTATCCTCTCCAAATAACGAAAGGTAAAGTTGTAAACAAAGATCAAATCTCACCGTTATAGTAAAGACCAAGCAAAGGTCTTGGCTTAAAATTCTTTGTTACAACCTCTGAATTGATTAAGAGAACATTCAGTCAATAACTTTAGTTGTACAAAATGTCTCAGGGCACAAAAAATACTAGGAGTGTAACTGTTTCTCAGAAGTCTAATTGCCTCAAGTTACACACATTTACCTCAGATTACTTATATAACGAATTGATCACATCTTAGAAAGAGTTGTGTGTGTGAGTACTGGCACACTAAAACTATACAAAACAAGAGCTAACTATGTTTTGAGGGAGCTGCCCTGCTAAAGAGCCACCAGCTTATATTAAAGTAGTCTGTGGATGTTGAAGACTTACAATGATTTTGTGCCCCTGCTACTCTGTTCACCCCTAAAGAGGGAATATTCTTTAATGCCTTATTCTAATTGGGCCAAGGAAGGAAGGTGATAGAGAATTATGGACCTCTCAGAGGGTAAAATCAAGACTCACAAAGACTGAACACCTGCTCAAAGTGAACAGACACTAGCCCTCGTGAAAGAAGATTGTCTCCCTATTAGCTGGAGAGGGGAAGACTTAATGTCCATCAAGGAGGATGTTAGAATTCTTGCAGTTTAAGCTGAGTGATTCCCAATCTCCCCCTTTCTGTAGGAGAACATTTATTGTAATGAACCTGTGCCAAAATTGTAGTGCGTAGATAACACAGATTAACTTTTTATATTTTTTGGATAGTGAAGAATTAATGTGATGTAGAGTGCTATCTTGAGCTTCAGGATTTGACACTTTAGCTATTTCACTTAGAGAAGGGCATGAATTCTGCATACTTGGGAGAAGAAAGTAATTTTTGTAACAAATTTTGTAACAAGGGTTGGATTATGGCAAATTCCACGTTGTTCCCAATTGTTCTTTTTCTACCGCACCCCACCCCACAACAAAAGGATATACTCTATGTCCCATACACATTGAGTTTGGCCATTGTACTGTCTTTGGCATGTGAGTTGTGGTGAATGCCACAACCAACCACGCACTTAAAGACCCATTCAAGGATGTAGGATTGCTTTTCATTCTGTTGTAAGGGTGTGATGGGTTTTATGCCTGGATCCCAGAAGACATATGAAACAAAGCTATATTTGACCACTGATTATATACAAATTAGCAAGAAATAAATGTTATGGTTATAAGTCAGTAAAATTTGGGGAGTTTTTGATAATGTGGTATAATTTATTGAAAGCTGATATATAAGTACTGTATACTTCATCTGTTCAGCTTTGTTTATGGGAATATAAGAAGGGGGCTTCAGTACCTCATTTGTCATACAACTCAAGTGTCAGATATCCTGGCCTATCTCTGTATTTTTTTTTAATCTCAAAGTGTGTGTGTGTGTGTGTGTGTGTGTGTGTGGGTGTGGGTGTAGTGGGGTGGTGAGTGGCGAGAAATCTTCTATGATGTGCCCTATGAGTGGGGTAGCCCTAGGGTATCTGAGCTAGAAAGGATGAAGAAGGTATGTGCTTGTTGTGGCTGGCAGGATATAGGGTCTGAGTCAGGGGTGAATGCATCGAGAGAGGGCAGTACACATCTTGGGAGACTAGCCACCTATTGTAGACACATCAAGTAGGTGCCTATTTTAAGGACAATTGAAACCAAGATTTTATTTTGGAGAACAGAATTTCACACATTCCAACCCTGTGTTAGATACTTTCCTTGGACATTTTCTCACCTTGTTAGGGCCCCAGAACCCTGTGCTGGACCTGCAAAGTATTCTTATCCCTACACCCAAATAAATGCGTGTCCACCTTCCCCTCCACAACCTTCCTCACCCTATTCCACACTTTGAGGAGAATATTCAGGCCCTCAGGGTAACCCAGCTGTGCCCACGGAACCCTGTCCCACTCCAGTTCTCCAAACACTCTTCCAGATACCTGCTACCAATTATCTTCCTTAGAATTAAAACACATTGTTTTTTTTTTTTTTTGCTTTTTGCTTGCTGGCATGTGGAGGTACCCAGGCTAGGGGTTGAATCAGAGCTATAGCTGCCAGCCTACACCACAACCACAGCAATGCCAGATCTGAGCCATGTCTGCAACCTACACCACAGCTCATGGCAATGCCAGATCCTTAACCCACCGAGCAAGGCCAGGGATAGAACCCACAATCTCATGGTTCCTAGTCAGATTCATTTCCACTGTGCCATAATGGGAGCTCCAAGAAGTAAAACATATTAATTTTAACAAGTATAAGACTGGATACCAGCTTATGCAAGAGACAATTAAACATCATGCTTGATATTCTTGTATCTCTCAAGAGTTCTGGAGATTAGAGATTTTAAATGAGGGCTGTGTGCAGAAGAATACCAAATAATTTTTATAATGGTTCCACCCTTAAGGACAGGAAGCATAACTTTCCACCCCTATGTGGGCTGCCCAAAGTGACTTCCTTCCAAAGATTACAGCATCCAAAGGGGATTGAAAGAATAACTTAAAGTGGAGAAGCTGGACAAATATCACCGGTCAAAGTCAGCCTCCACAGTGATAAATTACACAGATGGATTCTGTCCTTGATATGAAGAGATAGAGATGGTACATTAACTCTGCAGTCTTCCTCTTCAGACCCATAACCCCAACTTAGTCATGAGGAAGACAGCAGTTAAATTCCCATGGAAGAACATACTGAAAAATACTCAATGAGGAAAAAAAAAAAAGCAACTGATCAGTACTACTCAAAACTTTCAAGGTCACCAAAAATTGAGAAAATATCACAGACAAAAGGAACCTAAGGGACAGGATGACTAACTGTTGTGTGGTGTCCTGGATGGGATCCTGGAACAGGAAAAGAACGTGATGTAAAAACTAAGGTAATATCTTCAAGATGATGTCTTACACGTACTGGCTTCTCTGTAAAATGAATTTACCTTTTCATTAGTATTTACTGAGTGAGCTAGTATTTCATTTGTATGGATTTTATCCAGGAACCAGAGGAAAAAAACACAGAAAACCTAATAAAAAGATATAGCTGCTATACAAGAAAAAGTAAAGTAATACCTGTAAGTGTTAGTCATTGGTGACGTATCAGCATTGGTCCATTAGCTGTGACAAAGGTACCAAACTAATTTAATATGTCAGTAATGGGGAAAGTGGTGTACAGGACATGAGAACTCTCAGTAGTAGCTTGGCAACTTTTCTTTTCAAAAACAAAGTAATAGCCCTTTCTCTATTTCTCCCTTCAGTGAGTCAAGGCTGTATAGAGCCCAGGAAGTAAACGTGCTCCTGGAAAACCCTACAACATGGAAAGCCATCTCTTTTTTACCTCACCACACTGTAAGGAAGCAAAGGCAGGAAGATGGCTCTATTGTGCACCAAAGAGAGTGGGAAAGCATAAGGAAGACCCCTCCCAGCCTAGGACAAAACCCACCTGTTTCCTACACAGAAAGATTGTCCATTAAAAGTTTTCAGAATCATAACTCCACGTGGTTTCACCTGAAAATAATATTTTTTATACCAACATACCAAATGCAAGGTGTCTCTGTTGTGGCCTGACTTAACCAGCCATCAGCCCTTTATCCCCACCCCTCTGCCGGGTAGTAATTCTGGAAACTGGCAGTAGGAACAGTGAGTTGGATCAAGATCCTGCCTCACGTTTGGTAACTGGACTTCTTTAGGCCTAACTCGCCTGCAGACCTTTCAGATTCAGCAAATAGAGGCCCAGACTTCAGAATAGCCTCCTGATGCCACCCAAACCATGCATTTACTCAGCCAGGGATGACTGTGGAGATCATCACTCATCAATAACCATTTAACACTGTGGATCCAGTTTACAACATACTGTCTTGGGCTAGGATGAGTCACACACACCATATCCTCAGTCCTTCATCTCTGTTCAGCATAGAGGGAAATATCTGGATACAGAGCAAGGCCATGGAGGACCAGAGCACACTTTTGTATGGGGGTTTATTTCTCCTGAGGGGCCATCTCCATTCGGTCCTCCTGAAATTGTATTCACACAAGCCTTAAACCAGTCATTCAACATAATTTTTCATAGACTGTCAAGGTAAATCATTTTACCCTATGTCTATACATTAGCCCCAGACAAACTTGGACACCTGCAATTATATTTCATGTGGAAATGGAAATGTGAGAGGCATCTGAGGGGTTAGTGGGAAGTCACACCATCACATTTAAGATTCTGTCAGACTTCCTGTTGTGACTCAGCAGGTTAAGGACCCAGTGTTGTCTTTGTGAAGATGCAGATTCAATCCCTGACCTCATTCAGTGGATTAGGGATCCAGGTTGCCATGGGTTGCAGTTTAGCTCGCAGATACGGCTGAGGCATAGGCTTGAATCTGCAGCTCCAATAAAATACTTTGTCTATAGGGAGCAGATTGAAAAAAACAAAACAAAACAAAACAAAACAAAAAAAACGGCCCCACTGATCTGCTGGTAAATATGACCTCAAAAAAGAAGGGATCGATAATGTAAGAAAGGGAATATATTGTATATGGGTGACTGGGTCACTTTGCTATACAGCAGAAATGAGCACAACACTGTAAATCAACTATATTTTAATTTTTAAAATTAAGAAAAGAAAAAAGGGAGGGATCAGGAAGAAAAAGAACAAATGAAAAGGCATTGTCTCTCTTCTCTCTGCTGCAGTGGGTCAAAGGGAGAGACCTCACATACCCATACCAAACCCTCTTATCTCTTTGTATTCCCCCAAACCCTCAGCCAATCCTTAGAAACACAGTTGGTTCCCTGACAGTTCTGGTGCTGACCTTTAATCATAATCTGCCTAATCCAATTAAAATAATCTAGCATATTTGATAACTCATATTTACTCTCTTCATCTGAATTCTCTGTATTGCACATAGAGAAATCATCTGCGACCTGGCCACACTCAGGGAAAAATGTGCCAGACATGGGGACCCTTCCCCCATGGGAAATCAAAACTGCTCTTCAGTTATCCTCATCAAAGTTACCACTTCTCCACTTTGTAAACATCCATCACTTTTCACCTTATGCCATTGTCACCTATTCACTGGGTTTGTTTATTCACTCAATTGCTATTTGCATGAGGTGTTCCTATGGTTCACCCACAGGACAGGGCAGATGGAAGACAGATCGGGGGTCTATATGGGAGCCTTGATTGGGCTATACCTACAAATTATTAGGAGCAAGAACTACGCAGAAGGGGAAGGCTATGCTTGAATCCTTCTGTCCACTCTCTACAAACAGCTGCCATTTTTCTACTGTTTCTCCAACCCTACACTCCCCACCTTCCTTCAGGCCTGTGTGCAAACTGAGAGGATACAGTACCAAGAAAACTCTCCAGCATGTGAAGACTTATTATGCTTCAGAAGCTCCCCCAGCCCTAGTCCAGAGCTGCCACATCCCACAGCAGAGCATTGCTCTAGATCCTATGACAAACTCAAAGCAACCATTTGGTGTACACTTTGTGAGTTCCAAAACAATGACCGGAGTGACACATTCATTTAGAAAGGGGCGTGAGAGGATGAAAAGGAGAAATGGACCATATGGTGAGCAGAGCTTAGACTTCTGATCTTGTTGTGGTTGTTGCTGTTTTTCTATTTATCATTTTTTTTCTCCTACAGGTGTGCAACCATTTAATTAACCAGTTAAACCAAGATATAGAACACTTCCCAAAGACCTGGAAGGTACTTTTTGTCTAGCTAGTGGCCTTCTCTAGCCAAACATTATTCTGATTTCTGACACTATAGGTTTGTTTTGAATGTTTTGGGGCTTCCTTTGTTTTTCTTTCTTTTGTCTTTTTGCCTTATCTAGGGCCACACCCATGGCATATGGAGGTTCCCAGGCTAGGGGTCTAACAGGAGCTGTAGCTGCTGGCCTTCGCCACAGCCACAGCAACGTGGGATCTGAGCCGCAGCTGCAACCTATACCACAGCTCACGGCAATGCCGGATTCTTAACCCACTGAGTGAGGCGAGGGATCAAACCCTCAACCTCGTGGTTCCTAGTCGGATTCATTAACCACTGAACCACGACGGGAACTCCAAGAATGTTTTGGGGTTTCCTATCAATGGAATTATGCCGTATGTGGTCCTTTTCATTCAACATTTTATTTTACTTTTTTATGGCCACACCTATGGAATTTAGAAGTTCCCAGGCTAGGGGTTAAATCAGAGCTTCTGCTGCTGGCCTACGCCACAGCCACAGCATCACCAGATCCAAGCAGAATCTATGGCCTACACCTCAGCTTATGTCCACACAGGATCCTGAATCCACTGAGTGAGCCAAGGGATTGAATCTGCACCCTCACAGAGACGACTTTGGGTTCTTAATCCACTTAGTCAAAATGGGAACTCCTCACTCAGTATTTTACCCATAAGATTATCCCATGTCATTACAGGTATCTGTGGTTTTACTTTAATTTTCCATTTCTGTGCCATATTCCACTTTGAGATAATGCAATATTTATTGCCCTGTGGTACTGATGATGGATAGCAGGACAGTTTCCAGTATGGGGCTAATATGAATAAAATTGCTATCAATATTATTGTAAATATTGATGAAGAGAAACAGTCATTTCTCTTGAGTATGTATTTAGGATGTAATTTACTGGTTTATAGGGTATATGTATATTTAGTTTTAATAAATACTGCCAAGAATTTTCTCAAAGAGTTGAATCAGTTTTCACTCCCGCTACCAGTGTACGAAAGTCCAATTTCTTCCATAATTGGCATGGACTACTTTGCTACTTCATTTCTGTTCACTTGCCAGACAAAGTTTCTTGAATTAGAAGCAGAAATAAGGCTTAAAGTAAACCCACATCTTTCCTTCCAGGAACTCCAGCAGGTTCTCAGAGTGAGTATTTCTAAAAAATCTTACTCAGCCCTGTTTGGGGGCAGAACCTTCTCCATAGGTTAGCTAATCTCTGTGGAAAAGGGCTTTCCCAGGGTACATTTCTAAAAACTTATCCCAGCTTGGGGCAGGGAAATATTCTCCATTCCAGTCTACTCCAGCCTTTCTGTCCCACCTAAGGGAAAACAAACAAAACCACAGTCAACACCGATCCAAGGAAATACAGTTAGAATATGTAAGCAGTGAAAAGAACAGGCATCAAGCCAAGGGGTGGAGGGAAGCTTCACTGCTAGATGAAGAACATGAAGACTTCACAAAGGCCACAGCCCTAAGATGTGAGCAAACAAAAAGCCTTATATTTACTCAGAATACTAAAGAATGCCCTCCCTTCCAGACTGTATGAGCATCCTAAGTTTAAATATAAAGAAGTACAGCTGATACAGCTGCAAAGTACAAACCTTTCTGAAATTTTAAGACAAGGATTCCCAGACTAAAAGAGGAGATAAAAATAAGATGGAATTCCCTGGTACTTATAATTATAACAAATATTTAAAAAACTCAACTTCTTACTAAAGTCCTAGTTACTTCAGTTTCTATTAGCTGATATAACATGTCTAGGTTTCAATGAAAAAATATCGGAAGACAAGAAAAAACAAAGACCGTAGACAATGTAATCATCAAACCCAGACTCCGATAAGACACAGATTTTAGAATTATCAGATAAGGAATATAAAGTAATATGATTAATGTATTAAGGACTCTAATAGTAAAAATTAGACATCGTGTAAGAAGAAACAGGCCATGTAAGCAGAGACATGGAAACTCTAAGGATCAAAGAGCTAAAAGTAAGAAACCCTTGGGAGTAGCATCAGTGTAAGTGTTCATGATCTTGAATTTGTTATATCTATACAGTGGAATACTATTCAGCCATAAAGTGGTAAAATGCTGATACAACGCAAGTGAACCTCGAAGACATCTTCCAAATAAAAGAAGTTATATACAAAAAGCCACATGTTGCCTGATTCCATTTATAAGGAGTGACAGCTTAATGGGAAAAGAGTATCTTTTGGGGTGATGGAAAATTTGAGAATTAGTGATGGTTGCACAACATTGTGAATAAATTGTAATCCACTGTATTATACAACTTAAAGTGGTTAAATATGAATTATATACCATGTAAATTTTACCTCAATAAAAAATCAAGGACACACTAAAAAAATAAAATGAAAAGAAGAAAACTCTAAGGAAGGAATCAAAAGAAGATACTAAAAATGTCACACACAATAACAAACAAAGAATGTCTTTGACAAGACATTGAGGAAAAATCTGTGAATTTGAACCTAAGTCAGTAGAAACATGACTGAGATACAAAGAGAGAAAAATGATGAACAACAATAAAATAATAGAACGTTCAAGAATGAACTGTATGCCAATATCAAAAGGAATAACCTACTCAAAACTGGAATTACAGAATGGTAAGAAAGAGAAAATAAATATTTAAAGTAAAAGGAGCTTACCTATAAAGGAGCAAGAATAAGAATTACAGTGGAAAACAACAAATATTGTTTCTTGAAAACCTCTAACCAAGGCAGTTAGAAGGTACATATAAGCAAAATTAGAAATGAAAAAGAGAAAATCATTTCTGGTCCTATGGACATTAGAAGGATTAATAAGGGCACACTATGAATAATTCTATACTGGCAGATTTAACAAATTAGATTAAATGAATAAATTACTTGAAAGAAACAATTACCAAAACTCAGTCAAGAAATAAATAATCTGAGTAGTCCTACTTTTGCATTAAATAAATTGACTCGATCATTAAAACTATCCAAAAAAGTATCAGGACCAGATGCCCATAGTGATGAATTCTAACACATATCTAAAAATAAATAATAACAAAATTTTATAATATCTTCCCCAAAATAGAAAGGGTGGGAGCACTTTCCAGTTCATTTTAGAAGGTCAGCACTTCACTAATACCAAAACCAGGCAAATGCATACAAGAAAATAAAATGAAAGGCCAATATCTCTCATGAACATAGGTGCAAATATTCTAGCCAAACGTTATCCAGCTATATATATAGAGAGAGAGACATTAAATAGTGCAGCTAAGGGAGATTAATTTCAGGAAGACAAGACAGGTTCAACATTTGAAAATCAATCAGTGTAATTTATCATATTAACAGACTGTTCAATTTATGTCAGAAAAAACATGATCATATCAATAGAAGCTTTAAAAGTATTTCACAAAATTAAATACCTATTATTACAGAAACTCTTTAAAAGTCTAGGAAGAAAAGGGAATTCCCTTACCCTAGTAAAGTGTATGTGTAGAAAAACTGCATATAAAATCTAATCTAAATCAAACATCATGATGGTGAGAGACTGAATGGTTTCCTTTCATGAGCAGGAAGACAGCAGGAATGTCCTCTTATCGTGCTTATTCAACATTGTTCTTGATGTCCTAGATAGTGTATTAATATAAACATAAACAAAAGGCATGCAATTTGAAAAGGAATAAGTAGAGAAGTGTTTATTCACAGATGACAAGATTACATAGAAATTATCAAAGCATTTACAAGAATGATTCTAGAACCAATAAACAAGCACAAAAGGTTGCAGGATACAATTACTTTCCTACAAATCAAACATTAACTGTTGAAACTTGAAATTTTAAAATAATATCTACAATAGCTCCAGAGAATGAAGTACCTGGGTATAAATATGTTTATAATATCTATGCCTAGTCATGGACGAAATCAAATAAGTTAACTAAATTGAGAAGTATCCACTATTCATTGTTTGAAAGGTTTAGCATTGCTAACATGTCAGTTCTTCCCAACTTTATCTACAGACTCAATGAAAACCCAACCCAAAATCCCAGGAAGCCATTTTGTAGATATGAAACAACTGATTCTAAAATGCTTATGAAGTGAGCTCCCTTGTGGCATAGCAGGATAAGGATATGGTGTTGTCACTGCAGTGGTTCAGGTTGATGCTGTAGCACGAGCTCAATCCCTGGCCCAGGAAATTTCGCATGCCATGGACATGGCCAATAAAATTAAATAAAAAGGAATAAACAAACAAATAAATGAAATGCCTATGAAAACACATCTGTCCACATAGAGGAGCCAATACAAAACTGAAGAGGAAGAACAAAGTTGAAGGACTCACACTACCAGATTAAAAACTTAATATAAAGCTACAACAATCAAAACAGTATGGCACCTTCGAAAAAGAAAAAAAAATAGACATAGGTCAATGGAACAGATTAGAGAACCCAGAAAGAGACACACACATTCACTCAACTAATTTTTGACAAAGCACAAAGAAAAATCAATGGACAAAATGTAGTCTTATGATAAATTGTTTTGAAACAATTGCACATACATATGCTAAAAGATGAACCTATCCACCTACATAAAAATTAATTCAAAATGAATTGAACACCTATTGCCAAACTAAAAATTCTAGAATAATACACAAGAGAAGATCTATGTATTTGTTGATGAGCTTTTCTTTTTTCTTTTTATGGTACACCTGCAACATATGGAAGTTCCCAGACTCAGGGCCAGATTGGAGCTGCAGCTGCAGGCCTGTGCCACAGCCATGCAAACATGGATCTGAGCCACATCTGCAACCAACACAGCAGCTTGTGGCAATGCCAAATCCTTAACCTATTGAGTGAGGCCACATCCTCATAGACACTATGTCAGGTTCTTAACTCACTGAGCCACAATGGGAACTCCAGTTCGGTGATGAGTTTTTAAATACAACAGCAAAGCCATGCTTCATGAAATAAAAATTTTTAAATTAGACTTTCTTGTAATTAAAAACTGCTTCGTTAAAGATACTGCTAAGAGAAAGATGAATCCAGCCACATACTAGTAGAAAGTATGTAAAACACACATCAAAGTATTTATATCCAAACTATACAAAGATCACTTAAAAATCAACAAGAAGAAAACAACTTAATTTTTTAAAAGATGGAGACTGTAAAGACACCTCATCAAAGATATGCAGATGGAAGATAAGCATATGAAAAAAATACTCAGCATCATTTGTCATTAGAAAGATGCAAATTAAAACATCAATGTCATATTATATCTGTTAGAATGGATAAATTCCAAACAACTGACAAAACCATTGTGGTTGGAGATTCAGAGTAAGAGAAACACTCATCCGTTGCAGGCAAGGAAGTGAAATGGCACGGACACAAAGGAAGATAATTTGGCATTCATCTCAGAAAGCAAACTGTAGTATTACCATAGCGTCACAATACCTCTGTATTTTTTCAATTGATTTGAAAACTCACGTTCATATGAATTCTGCACATGATGTTTAAATAACTTTTTTCTTGTAATCAGTAACAATCAGAAGCAATTAAGATGCCTTTGGATGAATAGATAAATTATGGTACACCCATATAATGGGTTACTATTTAGCAATAAAAAGAATTCCATTAAGCTCTGCAAAAACATGGAGAAACCTAAGTGTATATTGCCAAGTGAAAGAAGCCAGAATTAAAAGGCTAACATACTGAATAATTTCATTTATATAACAGTCTGAAAAGGCAAAATTATAGAGACAGTAAATAGATCACTGGTTCCAGGGTTCAGGAAAGTGGGGGACTGAATCGGTGAAGCAGAGGGGATTTTTTTCTACGGCCACACTTGCAGCATAAGGAAGTTGCCAGGCTAGGAGTCAAATCCAAGCTGCAGCTGCCAGCCTACACTACAGCCACAGAAATTCCTGATCTGATCTGCATCTGCAGCCTGCACCTGCAGCTCGCCACAATGCTGAATCCTTTAATCCCCTGAGCAAGGCCAGGGACCAAACCTGCAACCTCATGGATACTAGTCAGGTTATTAACCCCCTGAAACAAAATTAGAACTCTCCTAGAGGGGACCTTTTTAATGCAGTGAAACTATTCTACAAAACACTGTAATAGCAGATATATGATATTTCGTATTTATCAAACCCCACAGAATATATAACACAACCCTCCCAAAACCTTACATTCATAGGCAAAAGTGGTAAGTGTGGGAAATATCCTGTCCCCATGTTCATTCTTGATTTGAGGAAAAGTACACCCCAAACAGTTTGTATACATGAGCTCAAACCCCTCTCCACCCCAAACCCCTCCATTAAGCTGACGATGTCTTTATCTCTCAAATAAAAACTTGCACAGATTCCCCTTAAAGAAGCTCAGTGTAAACATTCAGATTTCTATAGGCCAACAGAGCTACTGTGCATAAGAGGGTTAAACTTAGGAGTGGGTCGACAGGCAGTAGTGCTCAGATTTCTCCTCACCCCCTCAAGGCTTTAATTACATTTTTGCCAAATGTCAGTTGTCCTTATTCCATATCATAATTCCAGATGATCAGGATATTTTAAATTTGCTTTACGTCTAAATATGAGACACTCATAGCAAATTCCAAGCCCTAGCACACTGATTATGTGAATCGGACAGCGCACGCAAAAGCTGCACAATTCTGGTGAAGTGTTTACATCTGTAGAGATATGTGAGAAATGGTTTATTAATCATAATGATGCCACTAAATGGAGGGAGGAGAAAGAGGGAGACCAGGGAGGTAATGACAAATGCACACCCTCCTCCCCTCTTACGCACAAACCACCCCCGCCAGGAGCCCTGGTCTGTGGTGCAGGAGCAGACAACACCCTGCAATGCAGGGAGAGGAGTGCGCAAGCTCCCAGAAGACCCCCTCCCTGCGCTGAGACACAGAGACCCCCTACCCTCCCCCTCTGCTGCTGCAAACACAAGTGGTTCCTGAGGATCTTTGTTCTCAGAAATACAGACTTTTACTGATGGGCCTGAAATCAGCTGTTATTCAAGTTTCAAACATCCAAGCTTTACTACAGTGAAGAAGCTGGCAAAGGTTTTGAAAAAAAAAGTGTCCCTTCTAGCAGACTAATCACTTCTGTCATCTAAAGAACAGAAAAGAAAAACCTGCACAGATATAACACTGGGGTTGACCCAGACTACACCTACTGTGGCCTTTCCTTGAATAATCATGTAGAATAACTATAGCATCCTGTACCAGTCCTGAGCTAGGCATGCTTCTGGGCATCAGAGAGATAAACTGAGGGAAAGGCTTTCATTGAGCACAATTTACATTTCTGATAATAGGGACTTATAAAACTATGGGGTGTTTTTCCTCTTTCATTTTTTTTTTTTTGAGTTGTTCTTGGAGTCACCCTTGGCTCTATGAAGTTCTTAACTCACCTCTTGTCGAATTCCATCTGCCTTTTAATTCCACATCTTAAACCATAGATGATCAGGACTTCTCCATCCATCCACACCTGAATCGAAGACCCCCAATATTCCATCCCAAATGTCCACACTCACAGTTGCATTTGGATGGGGAGCAGATGGGCAGAAAAGCAATTTATTTGTAGCCACTGAAGGCTGTCTTCATAGTAATAGAAGAGAAAATGGATGATGAATGGCTATCAGCCCAAAGGAAGGAATGTGGCAGGGTAGAAAAGTAGGCAGAGAATTAGCCCTCTGTATCTCCCTACGACTGCCACTTTTGCTTCTGCTGTGACCCTAAAGGAGACACAAGCACAATGAAGAACTTGCCAGGCATCAAAGAAGAGAGTGCAAGGCCGGAAGCCCCCTCCTCTCAACAGGAGGGCTCAACACTTGCCCCTCCCTCCCACACCCGCTCCCTCCCAGCTGTCTGTCCACACATTTTTTCCTCAGGAACAAAGCTCTCCCAGACACAGACCCGCACACCAGCTTCCCTGAGAATCCCCTCCCTCAAGCGTTGCTTAGAGTCTTGTCAAATATAGGGGCTCTCGCATCTGAGTACATCCCTTCCTGTTAGCAGCAACAGAAGGTTGGGTTTGGGCAATGTGGAAAAATGAAGGTGGCTGTCAGTATTTCAGAAATCTTTGTGGAGTTACCTGAAGCTTTCATGATTTATTCATTCAGTATTCACTGAGACTCCATTTTCTTTCACACTCTTAATTCACATTGTCCAGCCCCAGCTTTAAGTGATTCATTGTCTGAAGCCAAGGCACTCCAGGTTTTTGTTTTGTTTTGTTTTGTTTTTGTTTTTGTTTTTAACCTTTCATTCCACATAGGAACCAGAGATCCCTTTAGACCTTACTGTGGCTGAGCAGTAAATGAAGGCAACATAAGTGGAGGCAATTTAAATAGGAACCGTAACAGAATATGCAATAGTTGATTAGGGTTTTTGAGCTCAGGGAGAAAAACAGGCGGCCAGGGTTAGAATGGAGAAACAACACAGCCAGCATCTCCCCCCACCCCTCCACCCTTCCCCCAGTAGTTTTCCTCTCTAGTGAAAACAAAAGAGCAGAAGCACAAAAAGGACCCCTTGCAATACAAAGCCCAGGGTAGAGACCTCAATGCACAAAGAGGACGCCCTCCCCACCCCCAGCTCATTTCCCCACACTGTACCCTATGCCTGCCAGCAGCTGGCTTTCATGCACAACCTCTCCACAATACAGTCTGGACACCACATTCTCTGAAGTGCCTTAATTTCATGCGTTCTGCAGCAGTTTTATTCACGTGAAGTGTCTTCTAAATCCAATACAATGGTTTTATCTAGGACTAGAGTGTAAAGTGAAGCTAATGGAGAAACAGTAGAGGTTTCTGAAATGGAAGCAATTTTTGCAAAACTGCTGCCATTTTGTTCTGATAACATTTCAGCCCTCTGAGCCATTAACTGCAGAGTTTGTCCAGTTAAAACCGCCTTTCCATTTCCAGTTTTATATGATTTCTAAAGTGTCTACACAGGGGTACCCAAAATCTGCTTTGGAACACAGCATCCACAAGTATCTAAATTTATCAACCAGAGAAACCAAGTGGGTCAATCTATGAGTTCAGAATCATGCTGCTCTGTAGGCAGATACCACACAACTTGTCTATTAAAACCCCAAACTTAGAGGGAAAGAGAAAGGGGTAGATGAGAGAGGGAGTTAAAAAAATGAGGCTACACTCCCCACCTCTCTGTGCCCCAACCCTACTTCTGCAGGGTGCTAAGAAAAGAGAAAGGAGGCAGGGTGCTCTTTGAAGCTCTCCTGAGGGAAAGAGACCTCCTTTTGCTTCTCTTCTCTCCCTTAGACTCCTCTCAGCTCTCTTCCACTGGAGATTTTGTCTTCTGAAAAAGTGCCTATATAAAATGTGCTATTATACCAGATTTCCCTCAAATAGCCCCTGTTGCAAACATTTTTTTTTCCATTGTAATTGGCCCTACATTTAACCTTTAGTTCTTCATCCTTTCCCTGAGCCCTAGGAATAATGAGACTGAAGCACGAGTTTATGAGTGTTAAGACAACTCTACCTGTTTTCTTCCTTCACTCTTTATGATGCCTTTTACTCTGTCAAGCTCTTAACCCACTCCTTGTCAAACTCCTACAGCCTTTTCATTCTGTGTCAAACAGGTACACATACCCACCCCCCAACACAACCCCACACACAAAATATGAGGGCTTAATCTTTCCCTTCACACATACATCAGGGATCTTAGTTGTCTGTTTCAAATCCCAAGGACCTGCAATTACACGTAGGAAGATTAGTGAGATGTCAGAATGAGGTAATTATTTAGGAGTAAAGCTTAGTCTGATCTCTTCAGTAAGACAGAGAAAAGTGGCTCATCAAATACAGTGCGTTCAGGGAAAGGGAGTGGCAGGCAGGCAGAGGAGGGCAAGATCCATCAGCTGTCTTTGCTGATGCAACCCCAAAGTCATGAAAACAACCTAAAAGAGACAAGTGCAGGGGAAGACAGAGAAAAGCATGTGGCAAATCCAGGAATCCCGCTTCATCACACAGAGGCAACAACTGGCCAACTGCTTCTCTTTCAGGGTCTGCAAAGCCCACCAAAAGCTTAATACCACACTGTTGCCTGTGGACAGACAAGCCAGAAGGCAGAATGAAGTCATGCTTATGTTTGGTTCTCAGTCATTACTGTATATCTCCAAAACCTCAAATTCTAATGTTCCAATGTCTAGCATCCACTTTCAATTCACAGTCTCTGGAAAATCCATGTCATCAGTACTTTGATCTCCATGAAATTCCAGTTCCTTGACCTTTTATGTTTTCCTGCATTTGACTTCTTCCCAGCCTTACCTCCCCTACCCCACTAAGCCTAGTGCATCCATAAACCCTCTCATCCCTCCTCCCTGTTTAATTTCCATCCTACCCCTGAGAACCAGACATGTGTGAAGAAAAATATTCAGCTGTGGTTTGTTTTTGCTTTTGGCCACACCCACAGCATGTGGAAAGTCCCTGGCCAGGATTCAAACCCGTACCACAGCAGCAACCCAAGTCACTGCTGTGAAAATGCCAGATCCTTAACCCACTGCACCACAAGAGAACTCCTGGCTTTGATTTCTTTAGTCTGCATAGATCATTTTTATTTGTGGTAAAATTTATATAACATTTACTATCAATATTATTTTAAGTGTAGAATTATGTGGAATTAAGTACTTTTGCACTGTTATACAACCATCTTTTAAAGCAGAAACTGTACCCACTACCAACACATCACTGTCTCATACTTCCAGCTGGCAGCCGGCATTCCCCTTTGTGTGTGTCTCTATGAGTCTGACTATTTTAAGTATCTCATATAAGTGGTATCAGTATTTGTTATTCTGAGGTGTTTGTTTGTTTTGTGGGTGTGTGTGTGTGTGTGTTGTCATTGTCATTGCTGTCTTTCTTTTTATGGCCACACCCATAGCATGTGGAAGTTCCTGGGCTAGGGGTTGAATCAGAGCTACAGCTGCTGGCCTGTGCCACAGCCACAGCAATACTGGGTCTCAGTCACATCTGTGACCTACACAATACCTTGTAGAAATGCTGGATCCTTTACCCACTGAGCAAGGCCAGGGATCAAACCTGCGTCTTCACAGAGACTATGTCAGGTCCTTAACACACTGAACTACAATGGAAACTCCAGTATTTGTCATTTTGAAACTGGCTTATTTCACTTAGCCAGTCATAAAGTCCTCAGGGTTCATTTGTGGGATAGCATATGTCAGAATTCCCTTCTTTTTTTAAAAAAGCTGAATAACATTCCACTATATACCACAATTCCATCCATCAATGCGCATATGAACTACTTCTACATTTTAGCTATTGTGAATAATGCTGCTATGAAAATGGGTATATAAATACATGTTCAGTATTCTTTATAGTTCTTCTTTTGGTTACTTGCCAGGAAGTGGAATGGCTGGATTATATAGTAATTCTATTTTTATTTTGTTGAGTAATTACCATATCTTTTTGCACAGTGGCCATACCATTCATTTTATGTTCCCAGCAATGATTCACAAGGTCTCACTTCTCTACGTCCTTACCAACACTTATTTTCTGTTCATTTTTGATAATAACCATTCTCATGGGTGTCAAGTTGTACCTCATTGCAGTCTTGATTTGCATTTTCCCAATGATTAGTGATGTTTAACTGTGGTTTTTTACTTTATAAATTATAATCACAGACTTCTCTGGGGTCCAGGATATACTAAGTGATTCTAAACAAGTATCCCCACCGTAAAAACAGGGAAACTGATCAAACTATACAAAACAATGATTCTCAGACATTGAAAAACAGACAACATAGCATTGCACACAGGAAACTATACACATGAGCCCCATTCTCACTGAGGCTTTTTACTTGGAGACATATTCAGAACAGTAGCCCCTGGAGAGCAAGTTCAGGTGGCCCTTTTAGTAGAGGAAAGGGAGATGAAATTTTAGGTAGGCAGAGATGTCTGGAAGGTATGGAGAAGAGAACTATAGAGGAGTGGGCCATGCAAAGACATAGACATGGAAATCACTGTTCCTATATGTAAGACGCATTTGTAGAGGGTGAGACCCAATATGAAGGTACCAGTACATGATGGAGAGCTGTATCCTTATCAATTCCTAGAGTTAGAGGAAGCTGAGAGACATTTGAGTTAGGAACAGGCAGAGTAAAGAGTCTTTGTTGAGCATCTGGGACATTAAATAAAAAACACAAGAGCAGACATATCTTAATGATATAGTTTAAAAAAAATCCAGGGAGTTCCCATCACTGCAGAGCAGAAATGAATCCAACTAGGAACCATGAGGTTGCAGGTTTGATCCCTGGCCTCATTCAGTGGGTTAAGGATCCAACATTGTGTAAGCTGTGGTGTAGGTCACAGATGCAGTTTATATCCTACGTGGCTGTGACTGTGGTGTAAGCCAGTGGCTATAGGTCCAATTAGACCCCTGGCTGGGAACCTCCATATGCAGAGGAAGCAGCCATAAAAAGACAAAAAAAAAATCCATAGAATAAAAGCTATGCTTTTTATTTATCTTATACATAGAATAAAAAGCTTAAATAAGTCTCTTAAGAATCATACTGATTCATATATACTTTGATTTCCTATCCAAACAACTTCAACCCCCTTTAAAAGAAGACAAAAAAAATCTACAATGTAAAAACCACAATGAACAATATCCAAAGAAACTCCAGATAGGCAAGGAAACAGGACTATGAGACCCTAACCAGGATAAAAGTCAATTAAAATAAACAGACTCAGAAATGATGGGGGTGATGGAATTCAAAAATAACAAATTAAAATACATTTTGTATGTGTGTCCAAGGATTTAAAGGAAATTTGAACATAATAGGAAAAAAATAGAAGATATGAAAAGAAAAGATGGAGTTTGTAGAGCTGAAAAGTATAATAAATGAAGTAAAAGTTTCACTAGAACATCCACAGGTTAAATATTATAGGAAAATGACAAGAGAAATTAAATGCATTATAATAAAAACTATCCAAACAGAAGAATAGAAATTAAAAGAAAAATGAAAAGAATGGAGATTTATAAGACTATGGCTGAAAATGTAAGACACAGAGTGAGAGAAAAAATTTGTAAACCATCTATCTGATAAAAATATTAATACCCAAAATATGCAATGTTCATTCAACTTAATATTTTAAATAACACAAATAATTTAATTAAAATAGCAAAGAAGTGAATAGACATTTTCCCAAGGCAGATATTCAAATAGCCAACTGGCCCATAAAAGTACCCAACATCAGGCACTGATAACAGAGAAATGCAAATTAAAACCACAATGAGATATCTGGTATTACAATACTAGACACAATTGCAATAGAGTATTATAAAATGAGAGAAAGTTTTCCCCATCAGACATAATATTAATTCTAATAATAGATTTAGGTAAGAAAGACAAAAGTATTTCACAAACTTCCAATTTCCTTTGAAATAGTTATCTTAATCATGTGAACTGTTGCCTTTCCGCATCCTCCCAATCTAATTTTAGCCCCTCTTAGCACTTCATCAGCATATTTTGGAATCACATTGTCTTGGGCTCCAGTGCCAAGGAGTCTGCAAAGTTTTCATCTCTACCTTCCATTTTATCAGCACTATCAACATGGATTTGGATTTCAAGCTAAGGACTGGGTCAAGAGACATTTAGTTTTTTCTTAATCTTCCTCCTGATTAATTTGCTGGACCAGTGTCCCTAGATATTTGATGTCATGTTTCTCACTGTTTTCAGTGCCTTCCAGATTTAAAAATTCTTGCAATACTGAGCAGCAGAATGTATTGTCTAGAGCCCTTCAATATTGAGTCTAGTAAGGCAACTTGTTGTCCACTTAACGTTGCTAATACTATGTTCATACCTTTGGATTGACTCCATCGGTGTCTGCTTTATTCTTTCCATTCCTCAACAATAATTTAAAGTCTTCCACCCTCCTGAAAGAAGTCCCTTGACTGTTGCTTTTATCTTCCTTCGCTCTCTTGTGGATCACTCTAATTTTCTTAGAATCTTTAAGACTCAAAAGAGGAATCTGAGACAACAAATTTGATACAGCATCGCAGACTACTACTTGATTTTTTCATCAGTTTACATGGGGTGACCATGTGAAAGAAGCCTCCTTGCTTATGACATCTACCATGACCCGAGTAAGGGGCTTATTAAATGAATAAACATTCTCATTATCATAAAGCCAACCCATCATGGCTTGAATATACATCCTATCAGCCACTTTATCTGGGAAGGTCTACTTGGCACTTAGAGGAGAGAAAGAAAATTCTCCATCTCGTGGTAAACGAAACTTTTATCAGTCTACCCGACTTTGTCCCTTCAGTATTAGCCTGCTGTGCATTTGTATTATGTACGGCCATCTGTGATTGTTCAGTGGTAATCTGTAGGTTCTGCGTCAACCCCAACATTTGCCTCCATAAATGCAGCATTAATAATCAAAGACACGGCTCTTGAGCTACACTGTCCATTTAGTTATCTATTTATTTTAATAACTGGTCTTCAGGAAACTGATTATATCAATTCCAAAATGAGACTAGAGCTTCACATTGCTTCCCTTCATTTTGGTAGCTTCTTAGTTTTGCACCCCCACTGTCACCTGGATTACCTACTTTGGAATAAGTGATCATAGAAGTGTTATCTATTGTTCTAGAATAATTTTCAGTTTGTTGGTAAACTCTTGCTAGTGGCTCTAGCTAGGACGAGCCAAAATTCTAGTTTAGTACAGATGCAGATCCTATTTCAACAATTGCCTCTACATAGTTTTAGCTATTACAGATTAAAACAACCAAGGAATTATGCATTTTGTTTTTTTTTCTCATTCCTTTGCATTTCCTTAGCTATCCAATGGGCAAACTCTTAAGGGAGTTGGATCTATCATTTATAAATCACATTGGTAATATTTTACTTTCAGTAACTGATCACAGTGCAACTGCTCTCTTACCATGGTAGCCATGGTTACTTAGTTTCCATCCATGAATCTAAGTGTGCCATCCCTTGCTCTGTTGTCCATTCTTTTCCAAATAATACTTCCACCATGTTTCAGTGAGTCAAGAGTCATTTGTGTGAATGACTAGCATCAGCTTAAGAACCTAGTTCCCAAGACAACCCTCAATCACAGTGATTCACTAGAAGGATCACAGGACTCAGAATACTGCTGTATTCACAGTATAATTTATCTCAGTGAAAAGAAACATTAACATCAGAAAAAGGAAAATGTGCGTGGGCTAATTCCAAGAAGAAATCAGGTTCAAATATTCAACTGCCGCCCCCCCAGTAGAATCACATGGATGTGCCTAATGAAATCAGCAACAATGTGTGATAATGTGTGTGAAATGTTTTTAACCAGAAGAGCTCATCTGAATCTTTGTGTCTAGGATTTTTATGGAGGGTCATAGCACCTGCATGATTGACTATGGCTATTCAAACTCCAGTCCCTCAAGGAAAAAGAAGTTATTCACCATAATTCACATTATTAGCATAAAATATCTATCAAACTGGTAGTATTAGATCCATGATCTCCATAGAAAAACACTGTTACCAGGCAGAATATTCCAAAGGTTTAGAGAGATCATCTCTCAAGATGAGATCAAGTGACAATCCTGAAGAAATATTCAAACCTGGGAAATATTCAAACCTGAACAGACCAGGCCTACTGGGTTGGTCATTTCTTGAGCACTCTCTAATTATTTTATGAATCACTATTATCTTCATTCAAAAACCAGAACTTGCACACATATAAAATCAAAGAAAATTACAGATCAACTTTCCTCATCAACATAGAGGAAAAAATTAAAAAAAAATATTAGTAAATTGAATCCAGAGCTATTAAAATGTCTAATGCAGAAACACCAAGGAGGATTTATCTTTGGGATGTAATCTTGATTGCACATGTAAAAATCAATCAGTGTAATGTATCATATCAATTTAATAAATGAGAAAAATCATATAATCATCTCAATAAATGCAGAAAATTCATATGACAAATGAAAGCTTTTTATAATAAAACTTTTCAACAATCTGGGAATAGGGCTTCTTGCTTGATAAAAAAGTCTATGAAAAACCTACACATATCATCATACTTAATACAGAAAAAAATGGAATGCTTTCACTTGAGGTGAAGACTACAGCAAGGCTGTCCTATCTTGCCATTTCTAGTCAACACTGTATCCCAAGTCCAAGTGACTACCATCAAGAAAGAAAAATAAATAAAATCCATGCATATTGGAATGTAGAAGGTAAAATTACCCTGTTATGTAGATGAAATATTTATCTCTGTGGAGAATCTTTCTCTAAGAAATCTACGAAAATTACTAGAATTTGTAAGTGAATTTAGCAAGGTTGAATGATCAAAATATACAAAAATGTTGTTCTTGAAAAATCGGAAAGTATAATTTTAAATAGCATTTAGGAAGATATTAAAATATGTTTTTCAAAAATCTTGGTAATGGAGTTCCCATTGTAGCTCAGTGGTAATGATTCCAAACAGTATCCATGAGGATGCAGGATCAATCCTTGGCCTCTCTCAGTGGGTTAAGGATCTGTTGTTGCCATGAGCTGTGTTGTAGGTTACAGACATGGCTCAGAACCCATGTTGCTGTGGCTGTGGCATAGGCCAGCAGCTGCAGCTCTGACTCAACTTCTAGCCTGAGAACCTCCATATGCTGCAAGTGCAGGGGCCTCCCCCCCCCAAAAAAAAAAACTTTTTAATGAATTTAACAAGATATATGCAAGAGAAAAGAGTGCTACATTGAAACCTACAACTCATCATTAGGATAAATTAAAGATAACCTAAATAAATTTATGGATTGGAAGATTCAGTTTTACCAATATATCAGTTCTCTGAAACAGATCTACAGTTCCATTGTAATCCAAAATAAATCCCATTAGATTTTTTTTTAGAAATCATCTAAAATGTATGTGAAATTTCTAGTTGATATGAAATAGTTAAATATTTTTGAAAAAAATATACTATAAAGCTGTAGTGATTGAGGGATTTTGTTATTAGTCTAAGGAAAGGCATGTAGGTTAATGGAGCAGAATAATCCAGCAGTAGACCCACACATATGTGATCAATTTATTTTGGACAAAACTTCAAAATTAGCTAAATAGGGTAATGATTATCTCTTCAACAAGCGATTCTGGAAAAGCACCAACAAATAAATCTCAGACTTTTTTTTTTCCTTACACCATGCAAAGGGACCTCAAATAAATCATAGCCCTAAATGCAGAAAACAAAACCATAAAAGTTTAAAAGTCAAAAAAATAAATCAACAGGCAAGGAAATAATATTACAAAATTATAACTTACTCCCAATGTCCACTAGTAAATCAAACCCAGAGAGGGCCCCATAGCTCGAAGGCCATGCATGCCTGGAGCTCACAGATTTCCTGCACAGAGTGCTGCTTATTCTCCCATTTCACTAGCAGGGCCCACTTTAGGCACAGAAACAAAATTTCTGCAGGTGGTCTTGGATTCCAGATTTCTTAGGAGAACCTCAGTGTTAAGCATTGTCTCCCAAAATAAATATTCATGTCCTGACCACAAACACCTGTGAATGTAACTTATTTAGTGATAAGGTTTTTGAATTTTTAATTGAATTAAAGACCTTGGATGAGAAAATCCTGGATTTAGGATGGGCAGGGAATCCAATTGCAGGCAACCTCATTTTATTGTGCTTCCATTTCCTGCCCTACACAAATATGGAATTTTTTCACAAATCAAAGCTTTGTGGAAACCCTGCCTCAAGCAAGTCTCTAGGTAACATTTTTCCAACAGCATTTGCTTAATTCATGTATCTGTCACATGTTGGCTATTCTCAAAATACTTCAAAAATTTAATTAATTCTGTAATTGTTACAGAATCTGTGGTCAGTGATCCTTGATGTTACCAATGTAGTTGTTCTGCAGCTCCACAGACTACACCCATATAAGACAGAATACAATTAATTGATGAAACGACAAGTGAGGACTTAGAATATTACAAAAAGCAGCAGGAGGGTTTAAGAGGATTTCTTCCAATTCTGAAAGAAGTATTAAAGTGGGTAAAATGTTATCAAAAAGCATCACATACTATAGAAATATTATTCATGGGAGTTCCCTTTGTGGCCCAGGAGTTAATGAACCTGACCAGGATCCATGAGGATGCGGGTTTGATCCCTGACCTTGCTCAGTGGGTTAAGGATCCCACATTTCTGTGGCTGCAGTGCAGGCCAACAGCTATAGCTCTGATTCAACCCCTAGCCTGGGAATTTCCATATACCATGGCTGCTCCCCTAAAAAGCAGAAAAAAAAAAGAAAGGAAAGGAAATCATTCATGAAAGGAAAAGTCAAACTCTGAAGCAAACCACAGTTGTCTTTTTGTTTTGTTTTGTTTTTAACAATGAATTTTATTTCAATTATAGGTGTACAAAGATCATCACAAGTCAATTTGATAGATTTTGTGTCCCAACCCACAGTGCATCCCCCCACCCCCCAGACTGTCTTATTTGAAAAACCAAGGTTTTCCAAAGTCTGTGAGTCAGTGTCTGTTCTTCAAAGAAGTTCCTTGTGTCTCTTTAGTTTCCACATGTAAGCGGTAGCATTGGGTGTTGCTGTCTAATTGTCTGACTGGTTTCACTCCACATGATAATTTCTAGGTCCATCCATGTTGCTATAAATGTTGTTATTTCGTTTCTTTAATGGCTGAGTAATATTCCATTATGTGTATATACCATATCTTCCGTATCCACTCCTCTGTCAATGGGCATTTAGGTTGTTTCCATAAGCTGGCTTCTTCCCTCTCCAGCTGCTTCAGATGTAAAGTTAGGTTGTTTATTTGAGCTTTTTCTTGTTTCCTGAGGTAGGCTTGTATTGCTATATACTTTCCTCTTAGTGCTGCTTTTGCTGCATCCCAGAGGTTTTGGAGTGTGGTGTCTTTGTTGTCATTTGCTTCTAGGTATTTTTAAATTTCCTCTTTGATTTCTTCAGTGATCCATTGGTTGTTTAGTAGTGTGTTGTCTAGTCTCCATGTGTTTGTATTTTTTGCCATTTTTTTTCTTGTTGTTGATTTCCAGTCGTATAGCATTGTGGTCAGAGAAGATGCTTGATATGATTTCAATTACCTTAAAGTTACTGAGGCTTGATTTGTAGCCCAGGATGTGATCAATCTTAGAGAATGTTCCATGCACACTTGAGAAGAATGTATATTCTGTTGCTTTTGGATGGAATGTCCTATAAATATCTATTAAGTCCATCTGATCTAATGCTTCATTCAGGGCTTGTGTTTCCTTATTGATTTTCTGTCTGGATGACCTGTCCATTGCTGTAAGTGGGGTGTTAAAGTTCCCCATTATGATGGTGTTCTTGTTGATTTCTCCTTTGAAGGTTGTTAGCAGTTGCCTTATATATTGTGGTGATCCTATGTTGGGTGCATAGGTATTTAAAATTGTTATATCTTCTCCTTGAATTGATCCTTTGATCATTGTGTATTGCCCTTCCTTGTCTCTTAAAATGTTCTTCATTTTAAAGTCTATTCTGTCTGATAGGAGTATTGCTACTCTGGCTTTCTTTTGATGCCCGTTTGCATGGAATATTTTCTTCCATCCTCTCACTTTCAATTTGTATGTGTCTGTAGAAGTGAAGTGGGTCTCTCAAAGACAGCATATATATGGGTCTTGTTTTTGTATCCATTTGGCTAGTGTATGTCTTTTGGTTGGGGCATTCAGTCCATTAACATTTAAGGTAATTACTGATATATATGTTTTTATTGCAATTGTATTAACTGGTGTTTCTGTTGCTCTTTTTTCTTCCCTTATTCTCTTCTTGTCTCCTCTCACAAGATGACTATCTTTAATGCTGTATTTGAGATGATTTTTCTTATTTATTTGTGTATCAATTGTAGGTTTTTGTTTGCAGTTACCCTGGAATTTTGATATAGGAGTCAATATACAAATGAGTTTATTTTAAGTTGTTGGTTTCTTAATTGCACATGCACCTCCAGTGACCTGCATTGTGCTGTGTTCTCACGATTTCTGATTTTGGTAGCATAATTGTGCATGGATGATTTCGTATCTTTACTGTATATGTGCCTTCCCTGGTGAGCCTGGTGAGTGTTTTTGTTTCTACTTCTGGCCTTTTCTTTTCTGACTAGAGAAGTTCCTCAGGATTTGTTGTAAATCTGGTTTAGCATTGCAGAAATCTCTTAACTTTTGCTTACCTGTAAAGGTTTTGATCTCTCCTTCAAATCTGAATGAGAGCCTTGCAGGGTAAAGCAATCTTGGTTGGAAGTTTTTCCCTTTCATCACATTTAGTATATCATGACACTCCCTTCTGGCCTTCAGAGTTTCAGATGAAAAATCTGCTGATAACCTTATCAGGGTTCACTTGTATGTCATTTGTTTCTTTTCCCTAGCTGCTTTCAGTATTTTCTCTTTTTCTTTAATTTTGGTCATTTTGATTAATATGTGTCTGGGGGTGTTCCTCCTTGGGTTTATTTTATATGGTACTCATTGCACTTCCTGAATTTGACTGAGTGGTTCCTTTCCCATATTAGGAAAGTTTTTGGCTATTATTTCTTCAAATATTTTTTCTGTCCTCTTCTCTCTCTCTTCTCCCTCTGGTACCCATATAATACGGATGTTGGTGCATTTAAAATTATCCCAGAATTCTCTGAGACTCTGCTTATTTCCTTTCAATCTTTTGTCTCTTTTCTCTTCTGCATTAGTGATTTCCACTAATCTGTCTTCCACCTCACTGATTCGTTCTTCTGCCTCCTGTATTCTACTGTTGGCTGCTTCTAAGGAATTTTTTATTTCAGTTATTGTATTTTGCATCTCTTCTTGTTTAATTTTTACAGCTTGTATTTCTTTGCTCAGTGTTTCCTATAAATTATCGATCTTTGCCTCCAGTCTATTTCCAATGCCTTGCATCATCTTCAGCATCAACAGTCTAAAGTCTCTTTCTGGGAGACTGAAAATCTCCTCATCACTGAGCTGTTTTTCTGGGCTTTTCTCTTTCTCCCTTATCTGAGTTAGAGTTTTCTGTCTTTTCATTTTTGTAGGTTTTTGGTGTGGTGCCCTTTTTGCTGACAATAGAGTGGTAGCCTCTCTTAGTTCTGGCATTTGCCTCCCCTGTGGCTAAAGTTGGTATGGAGGGGGTTTGCTGTAGGCTTCCTGATGGGAGGGAGTGG
>PVHT021183530.1:16171359-16210181 GCA_004024745.2 Catagonus wagneri | reverse complement strand
CATTTTTGTAGGTTTTTGGTGTGGTGCCCTTTTTGCTGACAATAGAGTGGTAGCCTCTCTTAGTTCTGGCATTTGCCTCCCCTGTGGCTAAAGTTGGTATGGAGGGGGTTTGCTGTAGGCTTCCTGATGGGAGGGAGTGATACCTGCTCACTGGTAGGTGGGGTTGATTCCTCTCCCTCTGATGGATGGGGCTTTGTCTCTGGATGAGATTAGAGTCTGACTGTGTGCCTGAGGGGTCTTTAGGCAGCCTTTTTACTGATGGGTAGGGCTGTGATCCCACCTAGATTATTGTTTGGCCTTGGGCTTCTCAGCACT
Source organism: Catagonus wagneri (assembly GCA_004024745.2). NCBI lineage: Eukaryota > Metazoa > Chordata > Mammalia > Artiodactyla > Tayassuidae > Catagonus > Catagonus wagneri. The sequence continues at coordinate 16,209,866 of PVHT021183530.1, read as the reverse complement.
GATGGGAGGGACCAGATTTCCCCAGAAATGGCCACCTCCAGAGAAATGCAGGCTAATGAATATTCCTAAGAGCTTCACCTCCATTGCCCTTCCCACACAACAAGCCACAGTCACCCCCATTTTCCCAGGAGATCCTCCAAGAATTGCAGTCAGGTTCCACTCAGATTCCTATGGAGACTCTTTTGCCCTGGGTCCCAGTGCACGTGAAAGTCTGTGTGTGCCTTTCAAGAATGGGGTCTGTGTTTTCCCCAGTCCTGTGGTGCTCCTGCACACAAGCCCTGCTGGCCTTCAATGCCAGATGCTCCAGGGCCTCTTTCTCCCTGTGCCAGATGCCCAGGCATGGGGCTTTGATGTGGGGCTCAGAACTCTCAGTCCTGTAGCTGAGTCTCTGTGATGCGGTTACCTTCCAGTCTGTGGGTCTCCCACCCAGGAGGTATAGGGTTGCTTCTATCACATAATCGCCCCTCCTACCTCTTGATGTGGTCTCCTCTTTGTCTTCTGGGTAGAATATCTTTTTTGGACATTTACAGTCCATTTGGTTGAAGGCTGCTTGGCATTTGGTTGTAGTTTTGTTGTTATTTGGGAGAGAAGTTGAGCTCCAGTCCTTCTATTCTACCATCTTAATCCAATCTCCCACAGTTGTCTTATTTTAAGAACTGGCCACATCCACCCCAGCCTTCACCCCTAAAAAAACAAGAAGTTGTAAACTCTTTCCTGTGGAAGGTCTTACTTCAAAGCTAATGGCTGTTGAATGACAAGCCACCACCACCTTCATCAATCAACAACGTTTAACATTGAGGCAATGCCCTGCTTCAGTCACTGCCACAAGCTTAATCACTGTCACTTCACAGGACCCTGCAACTAGGAGCAGCTTGTGCAGAACCTCCTGCTTATGGTAAATGGGAAGGTTTACTTCTTGCATGGTCTGCAGGTGGTGAGGGAAAACCACCAAAGTTATCTCTGACACCAGGGTGGGTGTGGCCCACTACCACTAGGGGTCCCTGAACAGGAAACACTTGCAGCCCCAACCATCTCAGTGGGCACCACAGAGGAGGGCACTGCAACCAAACGCCACCTGTGGTTACTCTCACACCCCTGGCAGCACACTGGCCTTTCAGCTGCCATTGCTGAATGCTCTAGGCAGCACCCACAAGCTTGATCACTGTCACTTCCCAGGACCCGGCAACTAGGAGCAGCCAGTGCAGCAACTCCTGCATGGGCTAAGCAGGATGGGGTTTTTCCTGCATGGTCTACAGGTAGCAGGGAAAACCACCACAGTTATCACTGACTTCAGAGGAGGGTGTAGTGTGCTACCACTAGGGGTCCATGAACAGGCACTCATGGCCCCAATCTCCTCAGAGGAGGCATTGCAATCAAACACTACCTGTTGTTGCTCTCATCCCCCTGGGAACACACACACACACACACACACACACACACACACACACACTGCCACTGTCAAATGCTCTGGTCACCTCTTAAATCTGCCTAAGTCTCATTACCACTTCCCAGGGCCCTGAAACCAGGAGTAGCCTGTGCCACCTTCCTTCAAGTCCTTGCTACTACTAAGAGCCCAACAACTGGGGTTCTGACTACTAGCACTAGTAGCACTGCCTACTAGCCCTACCCATTGCCTCCTTCTCCCTGGAAATACATTTAGCCCCCTGGGGATAATAGAATGCTCACACCAAAGAAAGAGACAGCAAGTATCCAGACTCCACACCAAAAATAAATAGTAACCCCTTACAAAATACAAAGGGGTGCTCTTGCATTGAGGTAGCCCTCCAAGACTACAGTTTGGCTCCCCTAAGATCACAGAAAAAGAAAAGCATAAGCAGTAAGAGGAAGCTCAGGAACAATATCCAGTTAAAAGAACAGAATTCACCTGAAGCAGCAAACAATGAAACAGAACTCTGCAGTCTGAGAGACATTGAGTTCAAAAGGGAAGTAGTGAAAATACTGAAGGAATTAAGGCTGAATATCAAGGAATTTAGAATGTCTATGAACATTAATGCAGATTACTTTAGAAAGGAACTAGAAAATATAAGGAAGGACATAGAAAAATTAGAAAATTCACTTGCAGAGATGCAAACTACAGGCACTAAAGAGCAGAATGAATAATGCTGAGTAAAGAATTTGTGACTTGGAAGATAGAATAATAGAAATCAGCAGACAGAAAAACAAATAAAAAAACAGAAAATCAGTATAAGAGATCTATGGGATAATGTAAAGGGGGCAATCTGTGCATAGGGATTCCAGAAGGAGAAGAAAAATAAAAGGGGATTGAAAACATATTTGAAGAAATTATGGCTGAAACTTTCCAAATCTAAAGGAGACTGATATCAAGGTACAGGAAGCACAGAGGGCCCCAAACAAGTTGAACACAAACTGGCCCACACCAAAACATATTATAATAAAAACAGCAAAAGTTAAAGACAAAGAGGATTCTAAAGGCAGCAAGAGAAAAAAAAAGCATTGAGGCATATTCAAAGTTCTGAAAGGAAAAAAATTTGCAGCCTAGAATGCTCTACCCAGGAAGAATATCATTTAAAATAGAAGGGGAAATAAAGAATTTCTCCAAAAACAAAAGCTAAAGAATACAGCAATACTAAACCCATTCTAAAAGAAATAATGAAAGGGTTTCTCTAAATGAAAAAAGAAGAAGAAGAAATAGGCTGGAGGAAACCACAACTGGAAAGCAATCACCTAAATAAGCCAGCATACAGATCTAAAAGAGGAAAAGAAAGAAAAAAAAGCTACTGTAAAAGCAATGATAAACACATGCAACAGCAAAAGGACAGACATGACAATGCTTAAAAAGGACTTCAAAATTATAGAATGTGCGGAAGGAAAGTAAGAAAATATAGGCTCTTTTTTAAAAAATAATGTGTATAATCCTATATGACTATCAGCCTAAGCAAGCACATACAGGAAGGTGTTAACATACTTAAACAACGAGGCAATGACAAATCAAAACCAAACATTACATTCACAAAAACTAAAGATAAAAGTGCAGAAGCATAAAATAAATGGAAATCATCCAACAAAAAAAGGAAGAAAAAGGAAACAAAGAATCAACTGGAAAACAAGGTTTAAAATAGCAATAAATAAGTATTGCCATAAAGAAAGACAAAGAAGAACACTATTTCATGGTAAACAATCCATTCAAGAAGCGGATAATACAATCATCAATATATATGCCCCTAATATAGGACCACCCAGATACTACAGCAAATACTAACAGACATAAAAGGAGAAATTGATGGGAATACAATAATAGTAGGAGACTTTAACACCTCACTCATATTAATGGACAGATCCTCTAGGCAGAAAATAAGTAGGGAAACAGAGATCCTAAATGACACAATAGAAAAGATAGAATTAATCGACATTTTCAAGATATTACATTAAAAAATCAGAATATACATTCTTCTCAAGTGCACATGGAACATTTTCAAGGATCAGTCACATCTGGGGCACAAAGCTAACCTCAAAAAATAAAAGTCTACAAATAAAAGTCCGGGACCAGATGACTTCTCAGGTGAATTCTACCATACATACAAAGAGTATAGAAATTATTTCAAGTATCTTCTCTGACAGCAATGGCATGAAACTAGAGATCAACAACAGGAAAGGTAATGAGAAAAAACTAACTACATGGAGACTGAACAACATGCTACTAAAAAGCCAGTGGTCAAAGAGGAAATCAAGAAGGAAATTTAAAAATATCTCAAGACAAATGATAAGACACAATCACTCAAAATCTATGGCATGCTGTAAAAGCAATGCTCAGAGGGAAATTCATAGCAATACGGGCCTTCCTCAAAAGGAAGAAAAATCTCAGATCAACAACCTAACACACCACCTGAATGAATTAGAAAAAGAAGAACAAACAAAACCTAAAGTCAGCAGATGGAAGGAAATCATAATGATCAGAGAGGAGATCAATAAATAGGGATTCAAAACAACAGAAAAAAATCAGTAAAACCAAGAGCTGGTTCTGTGAAAAGGTAAAGAAAATTGACAAACCTCTGGCTGGACTCATCAAGAAGAGGAGAGAGGATAAACCAAATAAAATAAGAAATGAAAAAGGAGAAACCACAATGGATACTGCAGGAATACAAAAGAAAAAAAAACCATAAAAGAATACAATAAACAATTGTATGCCAACAAATTTGACAACCTAGAAGAAATGGACAGCCAGCCTGCCAAAACTGAATCAAGAATAAATCAACTGAAGAGACAGATCACTAGAAATGAAATTGAATATGTCATAAAAACCCTCCCTACAGATAAAAGTCTAGGACCAGATGACTTCTCAGGCGAATTCTACCAAACATACAAAGAGGAAGTTATACCCACCCTCCTTAAACTTTCCCAAAAGGTTGAAAAAGAAGGTTCACTCCCAAAGATATTCTATGATGCCAACATCATCCTAATAACAAAACCAAAGACACTACCAGAAAAGAAAACTATAGGCCAATATCTGTGATGACTATAGACACAAAAATTCTCAACAAAATTTTAGCCAACCAAATCCAACAACATATAAAAAAGATCATACACCATGACCAAGTGGGATTTATTCCACGTTCACAAGGATGGTTCAACATACACAAATCAATCAACATCATACACCACATTAACAAAAGAAAAGTCAAAAACCATATAATCATTTCAACAGATGCAGAAAAAGCATTTGACAAAGCCCCAAACCCATTCATGATTAAAAAAAAAACTTACAAAAATGGGTATACAGGGAACATAACATAATAAAAGTCATTTAGGACAAACCTGCAGCCAATATAATACACAATGGAGAAAAGCTGAAAGCCTTCCAACTAAAATCTAGAACAAGGCAAGGGTGCCCACTCTCACCACTGTTATTCAACACAGTATTGGAAGTCCTAGCCACAGAAATTAGACAAACAAAATAAAAGTTATCCAAAATGGACGAGAAGAGGTCAAATTGTTATTACACGTAGATGACAGGACACTATATATAGAAAACCCTGAGGACTCAACCCAAAATTCTCTCAAACTGGTCAACAAATTCAGCAAAGTAGCAGGATATAAGATTAACATACAGAAATCAGTCACATTTTTGTATTCAAAAAATGAAATATTAGAAAAGAATACAAAAATAAAACATCTTTTAAAACTGCACCCCCAAAAATCAAGTGCCTGGGAATAAACCTGACCAAAGAGGTGAAACTGAGAACTATAAAACATTAATCAAGGAAATTAAAGAGGATTCAAAGAAATGGAAAGATATTCCATGATCCTAGGTTGGAAAAATTAATATCATTAAAATGGCCATACTACCCAAAGCAATCTTCAGATTCAATGCAATCCCTATCAAATTACCCACGACATTTTTCACAGAACTAGAACAATCCAAAAATTTATATGGAGTCACAAAAGACACATAATTTTCAAAGCAATTCTGAAGAACAAAAACCAAGCAGGAAGCATAACTTTCCCAGACATCAGACAATATTACAAACACTGTCATCAAGATACTGTGGTCCTGGTACCAAAACAGATAGACAGACCAATGGAACAGAATAGAGAACCAAGAAATAAACTCAGACAAGTATGGTCAATTAATCTTCAAAAAAGGAGGCAAGAATATAAAATGGAAAAAAAGACAGTCTTTCAGCAAGAGTTGCTGGGAAAACTGGACAGCTGCATATATATCAATGAAACTGGAATACACCCTTTCACCATGCAAAAAAAAAATACTCAAAATGGCTTAAAGGCTTAAATGTAAGACAAGACCCTGTTAAACTTCCAGAAGAGAACGTAGGAAAAACATTCTCTGATATCAACTGCACAAACGTTTTCTCAGGTCAGTCTCCCAAAAATAAACCAACAGGACCTAATCAAACTGACAAGCTTTTGCACAGCAAAGGAAACCATAAAAAAAAGACAACTTACAGAATGGGAGAAAATAGTGTCAAATGATGCAACAGGCAAGGACTTAATCTCTAAAATATACAAACAACTTACACAACTCAATGGCAAAAAAGCCAACAACCCAATTGAAAATTGGGCAAAAGACCTGAATAGACATTACTTCAGAGAAGATATACATATGGCCAAGCAGCACATGAAAAATGCTCAACATCACTGATTATTAGAGAAATGCGAATCAAAACTACTATGAGGTATCACCTCACACCAGTCAAAATGGCCATTATTAATAAGTCTACAAATAACAAATGCTGGAAAGGATGTAGAGAAAAGGTAACCCCCCTGCACTGTGGAGAGAATGTAAATTGGCACAACCACTGTGGAAAAACAGTATGGAGGTACTCTAGTAAACTAAATATAGAAGTACCATATGACTCAGCAATCCCACTCTTAGACATATACCCAGAGGACAAAACTTTCCTTGGAAAAGACACCTGCACCTGTATGTTCACTGAAGCACTATTCACAATAGCCAAGATATGGATACAACCTAGACATCCATCAACAGATGAATGGATTAAGAAGATGTGGTATTATACACAATGGAATACTACTCAGCCATAAAAAGAACAAAATAATGCTATTTGCAGCAACATGGATGAAACTAGAGACACTCATACTAAGTGAAGTAAGTCAGAAGGAAAAAGACAATTACCACATGATATAACTTATATCTGGAATCAACTATATAGTACAAATGAATCTTTCCCCAGAAAAGAAAATCATGGATATGGAGAACAGGCTTGTGGTTTCCAAGTGAGGGTGGAGTGGGATGGCCTTGGAATTTGGGGTTAATAGATGCAAACTATTGCCTTTGGAATGGATGTGCAGTGAGATCCTGCTGTATAGCACTGGGAACTATATCTAGTCACTTATGATGGAGCATGACAATGTGAGAAAAAGGAATGTATATATTATGTGTGACTGGGTCACCTTGATGTGTAGGAGAAAACTGACAGAACATTGTAAGCCAGCTCCAATGGGAAAAATAAAAATCATTAATAAAGCAAGCAAACAAACAAACATATAGGTAGGATCTTCCACAGGAGAAAAGATTACAACTCATTGAATGCTCACATGATGGTTAGAAATTTTTAGCAAAGAAGCATTTTTTTAATTAAGTTATGTGCATTTTTTTAATTAAATTATGTGCATTTTTTGGACATAATGCCTTTGCACACTAAATAGAGTGTAAAATTTTATATGCACTGGGAAACCAAAAATAAAGGGAAAAAAGTGACTAACTTTACTGCAGTATTTGCTTTATTGCAATGGTTTTGAAACTGACAGTGCTAATGATGAACATAGCCAGAACCCAGATCAGGATTTGAACACATGTGCTGGGACTCAAACCCAACTTAAATCCAGGTTGGGACCTGAACCCACTTCCTGGGACTTGGACCCAGTCTAAACCCAGGTTGGGACTTGAACACAGAGTTTTTAAATTAGAATCACTCACCCGGTGTTCTGGATCTGCTGAGGTTCAGGCTCTTTGTGCCTCTGCACAGAAGGAATTCAGCAAGAGACAAAGTAATAGGCAAGAAATAGATTTATTACGATAGGATGATTGTGAGAGATGCAAGTGGGCAGGAAAGAGGACTCTCCCTTCTCTCCCTTAAGGATTAAGTGGTCTAGAGTTTTATCATTCAAGGGGAGTTGGGGTGGGAAAAGACCTCCTCTCCCTTTTTCTTGGAGTAGTAGCTCCTCTTCTATATGGTAAGAGAGTATTTGACCCTATAATGTCAAACTAGGACTGTAATCATTCTTATTCAAATCAGCAGAAGGGTGGTCTTTAAACTCCTGCCCTTGGTCTGAACCTGATCACAGGCCTCACTCCATTCCCCCACTGAATAACCTGAGACATATCTCTTGCCTCCACTATTCAAGCAAGCCTACCCCATTCTGATAGCTTTCTTGAGCAATTATTAACTAGCAGTGATCTTCCAAAGTTCCCTAGGTTTCCCTCTCTATCTACAGTCACTTATTGGGACTTCTACAAACTACCTGTGTAACTATCCTATTCCATCCTTATCAGTTTGACACCAAACCTGAAGTATCTCAGAGGTTTGCCTCTATTGGTGTACTTATATGAGTACGGTGATTGAGATTTAAGATATAGAAAAACAAAGAGGAAAAAAGGCAATATGAAGGTAGAGGCAGAGACTAGAGTGCTAAAGGTACGTGTCAAGGAAAGCCAAGTAGTGCCATCAAAAACTGGATGCTAGGAGAGTAGCATGGAGAGGATTCTATTGCAGAGCCTTAAGGAAGAACCAACAGTGCTGACACATTAATTTTGAACTTTTGCCCTCCAGAAATGTGGTGGGATAAATTTTTTATTGTATCTTGATATTTATGGTGATTTTTTTAGGCAGCCCTTCAAAATTGACACGCTCAATATGTTCATATAAATTCCCTGAAAAGTTCTTATCTTGGAAAGAGTGCTTAGCTTTTTCAAGTTGCAAACTCCTTTTAATTTTATGTCTCAAATCATATCAAACAGTGTGGTATTGGATTAGAAATAGGATTTTTCTTTCCCTCTGTTGTTCAGGAATCTCTAGTAAGGCACAAAATTGAGGACACAAAAGCCTAAGTGGATCCCAGGAGACTTTCTGCAAGATCTTGATGATGTCAAAGTAATTAAAGTTCACCTCAGTGATGGATTAATCAGCCAAGCTGGTTGTCTTAGTTTTGCTTCCCCTAGAAGCAGACCTCCAGACCACTATCAAAGGTTAAGTAGCTTATTTGAAGGTGATTTCTATGAACACTGTTAACTGAATGGGGAAGTGAGATAGGGAAGATAATTAAAGCAATAATGGGTGAATTTTCCAGCAAGATACCTCTGTGGAATGCTCAAGAGAAACTTCGAGAGATAATTTAGAACATAGATTAACACTTTATAACCCATGGGTCAAATTCAGCCTGATATTATTCAGCCCTTGAGCTACTAATTTTTAATGTTTTTTAATGGTTACAAACATCAAAAGAAAATTCTAATAATTTGTGATACATAAAAATGGTGTTAAATTCAAATTTCTATCCCCATAAATAGTTTTAGTGGAATATAGGGGGCAAAAAGCCTAAATAACCCACATGTTATATTTTAGAACAACTACTATTAACTTCAGTGAACAGAGACAAATGATTTCTCACCACTCATATATGCCCACCCACAAGTCAGCATGCGAGTCAGAGAGGGAGAAAAAAATGTCCCTTGTGAGGGAGTGGACAAATGTTTACAGACTCCGAGAGAGTCTGTAAACAAAGGCTGTTCTGTACCATCACCTCTCAACAAGAAAGAAAAAGTAGTTAAATTCTTTCCAGAAGGAATGCCCTAAGAGGCAGTAGAGAAGTAAGACTGTGTTTATAAGAAGGGGATTCTGGCATTGTACCCTGATTAGATAGTTGATAAGCCACTGAACTTGTTAGCTGCACTATTTCCCTACTGATGGTGGTACATCAAAGGCTTTGTTCATTTCATCTAAATTATCAAATTTATTGCAATAAATGTTTTCCAAATATTCCTGTATTATCCCCTTTTTTATTTGCAGGATGTTTGGTGACACACCATCTTTTCATTTCTTAAATTGGTAATTTGTGTACTTCTTTTTATGGATGTGATTGTAAATTTATTAATCTTACATATATTTCTAAATTATTCACAGTTTAAAAATCTTCCTATTAAGAAGAAGTAAAGTCCACACCCAGACAGATTCATTGGTGAATTTTATAAAATTTATGAAACACATTATTTAAATCCTAACAAAAATGTCATTAAAAAGGAAGGAAGGAACTTTTTCCAACGTGTTTTTTTCATTATAGGATTACATGATAAAATCAAATAAATAGATTATAAGAAAAACACAAATTAATTTTTTCATGGGCATAGATATGTTTCTTAATAAAGTGTTAGCATATAAATCCAACAATATGTAAAAATATGAAACGAGTCCTGAGCTAATGGGGATTACACAAGTTTTACTTAATGCTAAAAAATCAATTGAGAGAGGGTGAAGAAGGTGGAAGAGTAAGATGTGGCACTCACCTTCTCCCACAAACTCATCAAAAAAAAAAAACCTTCATGCAAAATGAATCACACAGAACATCTACCGAACACTGGCAGAAGAACTTAAACCTCCAAAAATGGCAAGAAACCCTCCATACAACTGGTAGAACAAAAGGAAAAAGGGAGGGAGGGAGAGAGAGAGAGAGAGAGCAAGAGAGAGAGAGAGAGGTTGGGACTAGCACTTCTGAGAGGGAGCTGTTAAAGAGGAAAGGAGCCACACCCTGGGAAGCCACATAACTGACAGGGAGATCAGCCAAGATTTAGAGACCTCAAAGTCACAAAGAAAATCACAGAGCTGGACTGAGAATGGCAAAGAAGAGTGAGAGTCACATGGACCATCTGAACCACTGCCCAAGAGATCATAGCTTGAGTCACTCAGGCGAGGGCTGGGCACTGACACTCAGGCTCTGGAGGTCAGTTCCAGGGAGAAGCTAAGGCTTCCTGTGTGGAGAGAGCCTGAGGGACTAGGGAACAGTGCACCATGGCCTGGGGAGTGGAATGCCACAGCTAAGGTAACCTGGGAGGAGATCTGGGACCACACAAGAAGCAAGGCCACCACTGTTGGGGAGGGTGAGAGGAAGAGGGGTGGGCCACCACTTTTGGGGAGGGCAAGAGGAAGAGGGGTGGACCACCACAGGACTATCTTTCCCTGTGCACCTGCAGACTCTCAGAGGACAGGGCACCTCTGGCACAGGTGGAGAGGTACCACTTGCCCGAGTTATGGGCACCTCTTGTTTGGACTAAGTGCAGCAGGGAACTAATCATTATGTAGAGCCTCTTGTGTGACCTACAGGTGGCAGGAAAAAACCAAAGCAGTCATCTCAGACACCAGAGGGAGGTGTGGCCTGCTGCCACTAGGGCTTTGTGAACAGGAACCACCTGTGCCTTCAGTCACTTCAGAGGTCAGCAAAGAAGAGGGCAAGGCAACCAATCACTACTCATTGTTGCTGTCATACCCCAAGGAACATACTCGCCCTGCTGCTGCCACTGCCAAATGCTCCAAGCACCACCTACACATGCCTGATCACTGTCACTTAGCAGGGCCCAGCAACTAAGGGAATCCTGTGCCACCTTCCCATGGGTCCTTGCCACTGCCAAGGGTCCAGCAACTATGCACTGGCTACTACCCTTGCTCATTAACTCCATCTCCCTGGGAACATGCACAGCAACCTAAAATAAAAAGTAAGCCTAAACAAAATACCCAGGAGTGCTCACACATATAAATATCCTTCCAAGACTATAGTAGGTATTTTCCCTAAACACAAGGAACAAAAAAAAAAAATTATAAGCAAAGCAAAGAAGCTCAGGAACCATTCCCAATTAAAAGAACAGAAGAATTAACCTGAAGGGGCAAATAATGAAACAGACCTCTGCAGTATAACAGACATGGAGTTCAAAAACAAGAGAGTGAAAATACTGAAGTAACTAAGAGTGAATATGAAGGAATTAAGAGTGGATATGAACAGTAATGCAGATTACTTTAGAAAGATACTAAAAATATATAAGGAAGAGACAAGAAAAATTAGAAAATGCATTTGCAAGATACAAGCTGAGTTAAAGGAATTGAAGAGCAGAATGAATAAAGCAGAGATAAGAATTGTTACTTGGAAGATAAAATAATGGAAAACACCCAATCAGGACAGCAGACAGAAAATCAGATGAAAAAAACATGAAAGCAATATAAGAGAGCTATGGGATAATATAAAGTAGGCCAACCTACACATAATGTGGATTCCAGAAGGAAAGGGAAAAGAAAAGGGGATTGAAAATATATTCAAAGAAATTATGGCTGAAACTTTTCAAATCTAAAGGAAACTGATATCAAGGTACAGGAAGCACAGAGAGCCCCAAACAAGTTGAACCCAAACAGGTCTACACCAAGACATGTTATAATAAAAATGGCAAAAGTTAAAGACAAAGAGAATTCTAAAGGCAGCAAGAGAAAAACAAAGAGTTAATTATAAGGGAAACCCACAAGGCTATCAGCTGATTTCTCTACAGAAACACTACAGGCCAGAAGAGAGTGCAAGGCATATGCAAAATTCTGAGTGGAAAAAATCTGCAGGATAGAATACTCTACCCAGCAAGAATATCATTTAAAATAGGAGAAATAAAGAATTTCTCAGAGTACAGCAATACTAAACCCATTCTAAAACAAGTACTGAAAGGGCTCCTCTAAATAAAAAAAAAAAAAGGAAGTAAGAAGAAATAGGATGGAGGAAACCACAACTGGAAAGCAATCACTTAACTAAGCCAGCATACAGACCTAAAAGGAAATTTATATCTAGATATCGACAATAAACACAAGGAACAACAAAAGGACAAATAAAAAAATGTTAACAAAAAAGAACCTCAAAATCATAAAATGTGGGGAAAGAAAGAAAATCTAATTTTTTTTTCTAGAATGTATTCAAGCGTATATGACTATCAGGCTACAGCAAGCAAATATAGGAAGGGGTTAACATACATGAAAAATAGGGCAACCACAAATCAAAACCAAACATTACATTCACAAAAACAAAAAAGAAAAGGACATAAGCATAAAATAAATGGAAATCATCCACCCAAAATCAGAAAGGAACAAATGATGAACAGAATCAACTGGAAAACAAGGTTTAAAATGGCAACAAATACATATTTATCAACACACAGGAAAAGAAATGAGAAAAAACTAACTACATGCAAACCAAACAACATGCTACCAAAAAAGTGAATGAGACAATGAGGAAATCAAAACAGAAATTTAAGAAAATACCTCAAGACAAATGATAATGAAGGAACAACCATCCAAAGTCTATGGGATGCCGCAAAAGCAGTGCTTAGAGCGAAGTTCAAAGCAATACAGTTCTTCCCCGAAAAAGAAGAAAAATCTCAAATCAACAACTAACCTACCACCTAAATGAATTAGAAAAAGAAGAACAAACAAACCTAAAGTCAGCAGAAGGAAGGAAATCACAAAGATCAGTGAGGAAATCAACAAAACAGAGATTAAAAAACAGAAAAAAATCAGTAAAACCAAGAGCTGGTTCTGTGACAAGGTAAACAAAATTGACAAACCTCTGGCCAAACTCACCAAGAAGAGTAGAGAAAGAACTAAAATAAATAAAATAAGAAATGAAAAAGGAAAAATTGCAACACATATTGCAAGAATACAAAAATCCATAATAGAATACTATGAACAATTATATGGCAACAAATTTGACAACCTAGAAGAAATGGACAACTTTCTAATACATACAGCACATCAAAATAGAATCAAGAAGAAATAGATCAGTTGAACAAACTGATCACTAGAAATGAAATTGAATATGTAATAAAGAAAGAAAAGTCCAGGATCAGATGGCTTCACACAGGAATTCTACCAAAGGTAATAAGAAGAACTTATACCCCTACTTTTTAAACTTTTGCAAAAGGTTCAAGAAGGAACACTCCCAAAGACATGCTATGAAGCCATCATCACTCTAATACAAAAAAATACAAAAAAAAACAAAGATACTATGAAAAAGAAAATTATAGACCAATATCTTTGATGATAATAGATGCAAAATCCTCAACAAAATTTTAGCCAACCAAATCCAAAAAATATAAAAAAGATCATAAGACATGATGAAGTGGGATTCATCCCAGCTTCACAAGGATGGCTCAATATATGCACATCAATCAATGTCATACATCACTTTAACAAAAGAAAAGTCCAAAATGACATGATCATCTCAATAGATGCAGAAAAAGCATTTGATAAAGTCCAACATCCATTTATAATAAAAATTCTTGGCAAAATGGGTATAGAGAGAACATACTTGAACATAATAAAAGCCATTTGTGACAAACAAGCAACAAATATAATACTCAATGGAGAACAGCTGAAAGCCTACCTGCTAAAATCTGGAACAAGACAAGGATGCCCATTCTCACCACTTTTATTCAACACAGTATTGAATAGGCACAACAACCTGACAAAAGAAATGAAAGGTATCCAAACTGGAAGAAAAGAAGCAAAATTGTCACTCTATGCAGATGACATGATGCTATATATTGAGAACCTTAAGGGCTCCACATAAAAACTACTTGAACTGATCAATGAATTCAGCAAAGTAGCAGGACGAAAGATTAACCTCCAGAAGCTGGTTGCATTTCTGTATACTAACAACGATGTATTAGAAAAGGAGTGTAAAAATACAATACCTTTTAAAATCACACCCCCAAAAATTAAATACCCAGGAATAAACCTGTCCAACGAGGTGAAAGGCGTATATGTTGAGAACTATAAAACATTAATCAAGTAAATTAAAGAGGATGCAAAGAAATGGAAAGATATTCCATGCTCATAGGTTGGAAAAATTAATATCATTAAAATGGCCATATTACCCAAAGCAATCTACAGATGCAATACAATCCCTATCCCATTACCCACGACATCTTTCACAGAATTAGAACAAACAATCCAAACATTTATATGGAACCATAAAATATCCAGAATTGGCAAAGAAATTATGAGGAACAAAAACCAAGCAGGAGGCATAACTCTCCCAGTCTTCAGACAATATTACAAAGCTACAGTATCAAGATAGTGTGGTACTGGTACCAAAACAGACAGACAGACCAATGGAACAGAATAGAGAACCCAGAAATAAATGCAAACACCTCCGGTCAATTAATCTTTGACAAAGAGAGCAAGAGCATAAAATAGGAAAAAGACAGTCTTTTCAGCAAATAATGCTGGGAAACCTGGACATCCACATGTAAATGAATGAAATTGGAATGCACCCTCACAACATGCACAAAAATAATTTCAAAATGTCTTAAAGGCTTAAATATAAGATAAGATACCATATAACTCCTAGATGAGAACGTAGGCAAAATATTCTCTGACATGAACCAGTCAAATGTTTTCTTAGGTCAGTTTCCCAAGGCAACAGAAATAAAAGCAAAAACAAACCAGTGGCACCTAATCAAACTGACAAGCTTTAGCACAACAAAGGAAACAATTAAAAAAAAAGATAACCTATGGGATGTGAGAAAATAGTTTCAAATGATGCAACTGACAAGGGTTTCTTCTCTAAAATATACAAAAATCTTATACAACTTAACAGCAAAAAAGCCAACAACCCAATTGAAAAATGGGCAGAAGACTTAAATAGGCATTTCTCCAAAGATAGACGCATGGTCAACAGGTATATGAAAAAATGCTCAGCATCACTGATTATTAAAGAAATGCAAATCAAAACTACTATGAGGTACCACCTCCCACCAGTCAGGAGAGCCATTATTAACAAGTCTACAAATAACAAATGCTGGAGAGGTTGTGCAGAAAACGGTATCCTCCTTCATTGTTGTTGGGAATGTAAATTGGTACAACCACTATAGAAAACAATATGGAGATACCTTAAGAAACAAAATATAGAACTACCATATGACCCAGCAATCCCACTCCTGAGCATATATCCGGAAAAAAATTTCATTGAAAAAGACACATGCACCCCTCTTTTCATTGCAGCAGTATTTGCAATACCCAAGACGTGGAAACAGTGTAAATGTCCTTCAACAGGTGAATGGATTAAGAAGAAGTGGTATATATACACAATGGAATACTACTCAGCCATAAAATAGTACAAAATAATGCCATTTTCAGCAGCAAGGATGGAACTAGTTATTCTTGTACTAAATAAATCAGAAAGAGAAAGAAAATATACCATATGATTACATTTATATCTTGAATGCAATACAGGCACAAATGAACATTTCTATCAAAAAGAAACAAAGTCATGGATTTGGAGAACAGACTTGTGGTTGCTAAGTGGGAGCGAATGGGATGAACTGTGAGTTTGGAGTTAGAAGATGCAAACTATTGCTCTTGGAGTGGATAAGCAATGAGATCCTGCTGCATATAAGAAGGAACTATATCTAATCACTTAGTCACTCGTGATGGAACATGATGGATGATAATATAAAAAGAATGCGTATATATATATGGCTGGGTCAACTTGCTATATAGCAGAAATTGACAGAGCAATGTAAATAAACTAAAATAGAAAAAATAAAAACCTAAATAAAATAAAATAAAATCTTAAACCAAAAAAGTCAATCAATGCCAGTTCAGTATATGGATTTCCTGGTGTGATGCAGCAAAAATAAGTCAGATGTGTATCCATGAGGATGTGGGTTTGATCCCTGGCCTCGTTCAGTGGTTTGGGTATCCGGCATTGCCATGGCAATGGCATAGGTCAACAGCAGCAGCTCTGATTCGACCCCTAACCTGGGTCATGCATGGGTCCCTAAAAAGCAAAAAATAGTAATAATAATAAAATTTTTTAAAAATCAAGAATTCACTACATTTAAAGAATAAATGAGAACAATTGTAAATAATAGCAAGAAATGTAGAAAGACCATTGGGCAAAATTTGACATCTGTGTATAGTAAAAAACTCTCATCAAACTTGCAATAGAAAGGAATTTCCTCAAACTGAAAGAAGGCAATTCAGACAAATCTAATAAAGTCATATTTAATGATAAAAGACTGAATGATTTCTTCCTAATTTTAGAAAGAAAGACAAGGACATTCACTATTATTTTTACTTTTTATTTTTCAGCTACACCCACAGATATGAAACTTCCCAATCCAGAAATTGAATCCCAGCCACAGTTGCAACAACACCAGATTCTTAACCCCCATGCCACAGTGTGAACTCCCACTACTACACTTTTGATTCAATATTATACTGGAAATTATAGCTAGTGTAATAGTGTCAGAAAAAGAGAAATCTATAGAAATTATAAAGCAAGGAATAAACCTGTTTATTCACAGAAAACATTATTATGTACTTAGAAAATTTATGGAAACTACCAAAAAATTCTTATAACTAGTACATGAATTTACCAGAGTTTAGAACACAAGGGCCATAGGACAAGTTCAACAGAATAATAAGAGGATAGAGAAAAGAACAGTAACTTGATCACAAACAATGGAAATTACCCAATTTTAAGAACAGAGAGCAAATAGACTGGAAAAAAAGATTTATACTTTATGTCATAGGAATTCCAGAAGGAGAGAAGGAAAAATGAAAATCCTGAAAAAAAATAATAACTGAAATGTTCCAAGTTTGACAAAAGATGTTAACATGCATTTTGAAGAAGCTAAATGAATCCCAAACAGGATAAATATGGAGAAAAGAATACAAGATACGTGAAGGTCAAACTTCGGATAACTTCAACAACAACAAAAATCTCAAAAGCAGTCACTGAGAAAAACCGCCATACCTACAGGTTTGAATAAAGTGGAATTCTTATCAGAAACTATGGAGAAAAGAAGGATGTATAACTGCATTTGTCAAGTTCTGAATCAAAAAGCCTTCCAATCTAGAATTTTCTATCTACTAAAATATGTTTCAGCAATGGAGGGGAAATCAACACATTCTCAGAAGGCAAAATAAGAAAATTTGTTTCCATCATATGGATGTAAACTAAAGGCTAAAGGCAGCTTTTTAAACAGAAAAGGAAGAATAAAAGAAGGAATTATAGAACATCAAGTAGATAGAAATAACAGAAAAACAAAAATATGAGTAAATAAAATAAACAGTCCTTCTCCCACCAATTATGTTTCAGGGTTAAAGTAAAAATTATAACATTGTCTACAAACCCAACTAATATCCATGAGATTGTGGGTTTGGTCCCCGGCCTCACTCAGTGGGTTAAGGATCCAGCATTGCCATGAGCTGTGGTGCAGGTCGCAGACACAACTTGGATCCTGTGTCACTGTGGCTGTGGCTGTGTTGTAGGCTGGCAGCTGCAACTCCAATTAGACTCCTAATCTGGGAACTTTCATATGCTGCAGGCATGGCCCTAAAAAAAGTGTATATATGTGTGTGTGTGTGTGTGTGTATGTGTATAGGAATTGTGTATATATGTGTATATGTATATCTATATATATACACATACATACACACACACACACATAACATTTTCTGATAGAATTCTAAATGTAGAGAGAGGGAATATTTAAAATAATTGTAGGTGCCTTATTAGCACAGTAGATAGCACGTCAGTCTCACAATACAATCATATTGTAAGGGAGGGAGTACAAAGGAATGTGAAAAGAGGAAAAATTCTTCATTTTATTTGAATTGGTAAAATGACAACACCATTATATTTTGTTGTTAAGTTATGTATATATAACAAAATACCAAAACCCACAACTAAAAATCTATATGAAGAGATATACATCGAAAAATCTATAGAAAATTCAAAATTAAATTATAAATAATGTTGAATAACCCACAGGAAAACACATTTGTTTGCAAAAGAGAGAACCATAAAGAACAAACAGGAAAAAAATAAATAAATAAAATAGGTGATTGAAGCCTTAATGTAACAACTAGATTAAATATAAATGGCTTCCTGAATAGCCAAAACATTCTTTTCTTTTCTTTTTTTTTTTGCCAAATTCATAGTATGTGCAAGTTCCTGGGCCAGGGATTGAACATGTGCCACAGTAACCCAAGCCACAAAAGTAACAATGCTGGATCCTTAACTGCTAGTCCACCAGGGTCCTTTTCCAAAGAAATCCAGAGAAATAAAAACACAACTCAAGGAAAAAGTCCCCCTGACTTCAGGCTACACTGCAAGGATACAGTCATCATTACAGTATGGTAATGGCACAAAAACAGAAATATAGATCAATGAAACAGAATAGAAAGCCCAGAAATGAACCCACACACTTATGGTCAACTGATCTACAACAAAGAAGGCAAGAATATACAATGGAAAAAAATACAGTCAGTTCAATAAGTGTTGCTTGGAAAACTAGACAGTTACATGTAAAAGAATGAAATCGGAACATTCACTAACACCACACACAAAAATAAACTCAAATTGGATTAAAGACCTAAATGTAAGACAGATAATATAAAACTCCTAGAAGAAATATAGGCAGGGCATTCTTTGACATAAACTGCAATAATATCTTTTTGACTCCACCTCCTAGAGTAATGGAAATAAAAACAAAAATGGAACCTAATTAAACTTTAACACTTTTGCATTGAAAAGGAAACCTAAACCAAACAAAAAGACAACTTACAGAATGAAGGAAATATTTGAAAATAATATGGCTAACAGGGATTAATTTCCAAAATATATAAACAGAACATAAAGCTCAATATCAAAATAACACCCAACTCAATCAAAAAATGGGCAGAAGATTTAAGCAGATATTTCTCCAAAGACATACAGGTGAACAAAAGCATATGAATAGATGGTCAACATCGCTAATTATTAGAGAAAAGCAAATCAAAACTACAATGAGATATCACCTCATTCCAGTCGGAATGACCATTATTAAAAAATCTATAAACTTTAATAATAAATGATGGAAAGAGTGGAAAAAAAGGAACCCTCCTACAGTTTTGATGGGAATGTAAATTGTTACAGACACAGTGGAGAATAATATGGAGGTTTCTTTAAAAACTGAAAACTAGAGCTACCATCCCATCTGCAATCCCACTCCTAGGCACATACATGGAGAAAACTGTAATTCAAAAAGATACATACACCCCAATGTTTATTGCAGCACTATTTACAATAGCCAAGACATGGAGAAAAGCTAAATGTCCATTGACAGATGAATGGATAAAGAAGATGTGGTATATAGACAGTGGAATACTCTTCAACCATAAAAAGAATGAAATAATGTTATTTGCAGCAACTTGGACAGACCTAGATATTTTGACACTAATGAAGTAAGTCAGACAAAGACAAATATCATATGCTAAAGTTTATATGTGAAATGAACTTATTTACAAAACAAAAACAGATTCATAGACATAGAAAACAAATTTAAAGTTACCAAAGGGGAAACGTTGGGGGATAAATTGGGAATTTGGGAGTAACACATTCACACTACTGTATATAAAATAAACAACAAAGACCTACTTACTCTATAGGAAATATACTCAATATTTGGTTAAAACCTATATGGGGAAAGAATCTGAAAAGTATATATATATATATACTTTTTGTTCACCTGAAATTAACATAACATTGTAAGTATATATATATATATACACACACACACACACACACACATATATATATATATATATATATTTTTTTTTTTTTTCCCATTGTGGTTCAGCAGGTTACAAACTCAACTAGTATCCATGATGATGCAGGTTGCTCAGTGGGTTAAGGATCCGGTGTTGCCATGAACTGCATTGTAGGTCACAGATGTGGCTTATGGATCATGTGTTGCTGTGGCTGTGGTGTAGGCCATCAGCTGCACCTTTGATTCGACCCCTAACCTGGGAACTTCCATGTGCCACAGGTGAGGGCTTAAGAATGTAAAAAATATTAAAAAAAGTAAAAAAACATAACAATATAAGTAAGTGGGAAATCAAAGAAGGAAGAAGATATTATGTAGCATTAATAAAAAAGAAACCTGGAGTGGATAAGCAACAATAGCAAAATATACACTCCCTTCAAATACTTTTGGACATATATAGAGAGAGAGATGACAACTTGGGCCATAAAACAAACTACAACAAATTTATGAGTGAAATAGTAGTGTGTGCTCTTCAGTCACAATGGAATTAAACAAGATATTGATAAAAATAATATTAAAATCATGAAATATTTGGAAACTAAAACACAATTATACATAACCTATGGAAGCCTCAAAGAAAATTTAAAAACACATTGAATTGTATAAAAATTAAAATACAACTGCCAAAACTTATGGTACACAGGAAGATCACTGCTAAGAAGGAAATTTGTAATACTATAAGCATACATCAGAAAAGTAGGAAAGTCTTAAAGAATTAAAAGGATCATAAATAGATAAAATAAAACTAAAAGTCTGTAAATAACAAAAAAAATCCATGACACTTACAGGTGGCTTTTTTAAAAGAGCAGTAAAATTGATGAAAATCAATGGCAAAAATAAAAATCAGAAGATACAAATTACCAATATCAAGAATGAATACCAAATGTGACTGTAAATCTTGCAGACATAAAAAGGATTGGAAGTGAATAAGCAACTCTATACATCATTTGACAACTAGATGAAATAGAGCAATTCTTCAAAAATACACAAACTACCACAATAATCAATATGAAAGAGAAAATTTGAACAATTATATAAACAATTATATTATGGAAACAGAATTTCTAATTTTAAAACTCCCACCCCAACGACAAAAAATTCCATGTTTTGATGGTTTCACAAGATAATTTTTTTTGTCTTTTTGCCTTTATGTAGAGCCGCACCTGCGGTATATGGAGGTTCCCAGGCTAGGGGTCTAACAGGAGCTGTAGCTGCTGGCCTTCACCACAGCCACAGCAATGCGGGATCCGAGCCTCGTCTGCAACCTACACCACAGCTCACGGCAACGCCGGATCCTTAACCCACTGAGCAAGGCCAGGGATCGAACCCACCACCTCATTGTTCTTAGTCGGATTCATTAACCACTGAGCCACGAAGGGAACTCCTTTGCAAGATAATTTTATCAAACATTTCAATAATAATTAACACAGATTCTATAATATTTTCCAGGAAATACTATTAATCCAGTATTACATTGTACCAAAGCCAGACAAACACAGTACCAATTTTAAAAAACACAGTGAGTCCACAGACCAATATCTCCCATGATTACAGATGCAAAAATACTAAATAAAATATCAGTAAATATAATTCATATAATACAATTCATCAATAAATTTAAAAACTTATATACCATGACCAAGTTAGGTTTATTCTAGGGATACAAGGTTGTTTTAGTATTTGAAAAATAATCAAGGCAAACTGATGATATTAAGAAGCTAAAGAAGAAAAACCACTTAATTGTATCAATCATTAAAGAATAGTAATGAGTAGTTCCCATTGTGGCTCAGCAGTGATGAACCCGACCAGTACCGGTGAGGATGCGGGTTCAATCCCTGGCCCCACTCAGTGGGTCAAAGATCCAGCGTTGCCATGAGCTGTGATGTAGGTCACTGTTGTGGCTTGGATCTGGTGTTGCTGTGGCAGTGGTGTAGGCCGGCAGTTGTAACACCGATTCAGCCCATGGCCTGGTAACTCCCATATACCTCACATGTGGGCCTAAAAAAGAAAGGAAGAAAGAAAGAGAGAGAGAGAGAGGAAAGAAAGAGAGAAAAAAAGGGAAAATGAAAGGGAGAAAGGGAGAAAGAAAGAAAATTAGTTGTTTCAAAGAACTAAAGAAAGCCATGTCTGAAAAATGAAAAGAGGAGTTCTTGCTTGGCACAGTGGGTTAAGGATGCAGTGTTGTCACTACTGTGGGGCAGGTTTAATCTTTGGCTCAAGATCTTCTGCATGTCATGGGTGGCCAAAAACGAACAAACAAACAAACAAAAACAGTACAAGATAAATGAAAGAAAATTATAAGAATAATGTTTCATAGATGAGATACAAATAATAAAAAAGAACCAGATTGGAGGTCTGTTGTGGCTCAGCATGTTAAGAAACTGACTAGCATCCATGAGGATGTGAATTTGATCTCTGGCCTTGCTTAATGGGTTAAATATCTAGTGTTGCAGCAAGCTGTAGTGTAGACTGCAGAAGCAGCTCAGACCTGGCATTGCTGTAGCATAAGCTGGCAGCTGCAGCTCCACTTTGACTCCTAATCTAGGAACTTCCATATGCCACATGTGCAGCCCTAAAAAGACAAAAAATTAAAAATTAAAAAAAATAAAAATCAACTTAACAAAAAAGAACCAGATAGATTCTGTAGTTGCAAAGTACAATATATGGAATTTAAGACATGCTAGAGGGGCTCAACATTAGATTTAAACTAATAGATGAATCAAGGAATTTGAAAACAGCTCTATTGAAATTATTAAGTATGAAGCCTGGGAAGAAAAGACATTCAGAGAAATGAACAGAAGCTTGTAAACCAACTTCATCAACCTGTGGGCCACCATCAAGTGTAACAATATGCATAAATATGAACAACAGAGGATTGAGAAGAGGCAGAGTGTAAATTTGAAAAAATATAGTGACTTCAAACTTCCCATATTTGATGAAAATCATTAATGTACCTACTAAAATTCGATAGACTGCAAACACAATAAACTCAAAGAGATCTGCACCTAGTCCTATCATAATCAAACTGTCAAAGCCAATGACAAGAGAATCTTGAAAGCAGCAAGAGAAAGCAACTAAACATATGGAAGATATAATTAATAAGATTAACAGATGCTTACAAAAAACCATGGAGGACAGAAAGCGGTAGGATGACATATTCAAATTGTCAAAGGAAAAAAGTCTGTCAACCAAGAATTAAAGAGTAATGTCAACCAAATATGAAGAATAAATTAAGACCTTCCTAGATAAAAATATATAATTCATTGTTAATAAACCTGCTCTGCAATAAATATTAAAGGTAGTCCATGCAGTTAAAATAAAAGGACCCTAGATAGTACCTCAAATCTTTATGAAGAAAATATATCTTCTTATATATCTTCTTGATGTATATATAAATATCCTTATTTCCCTGTCATTTTTCTGTTTTACTTATTCCCACTCTAATCATCATTTCCTTACTTCTGCATATTTTGTCTTTACTTTGTGTTTATATTTTCTGAGAAGAACTCTGAACAATTCAATTGAGAAAATATAATATTTTCAACAACTGGCATGAGGACTACAGAATATCTAGATCCCACCTTACCCTATAAACAAAAATCAACTGAAAATTGATCAAAAATTAAAAGTAGTAACTAAAACAACAAAAACAAACCCTTAAAAGAAAACATAGCTGTAAATTTTACTGACCTTAAATTAGGCTTAGGTCATGGAGTTCCCACTCTGGTGCAACAGGATCTGAGTCTTTGCATCTCCAGGATGCAAGTTCGATCCCCAATTCAGCACAGTGGATTAAAGGATCCAGCATTGACTCAGCTGTGGTATAGTTCACAACTATGGCTCAGATCTGATTCATGGCCAGGGAACTCCATATGCTGCAGGGCGGCCAAAAAAGAAAAAATAAAATTAGATTAGGTCACATGGGTTCATAGGTCATGGATATAAATAAGCGTAAAAGAATATGCAACAAATAAAGATAAACTCATCAAAATTAAAAGCTTCTGTGATTTAAAATACTCTATCAAAAAAATAAAACAACCCAAAGAATTGTAATAAATAGTTGCAAATAATATATTAAATGTCTATTAAGCAAAATACAAATAAATTTTACAACTCAAAGATAGAAAGACAAATAATCTAGTTTAAAATTGTCAAAGGATTTGAGTAGACATTTCTTCAATGAAAATATAGAGAAGGCCAGTAGGTACATGAAAATATCCTCAACATCATTAATTGTCAGGAAAATATACATCAAAACCATAATGAAAATACCACTTTACACTCATTAGAATGGCTATAGTAAAAAAGACAGACAATAACCAGGGTTCACAGTATGTTGAATTTGAAATCCTCATAAACTCTTGTAAACTGCTGTTGGGAATGTAAGATGATATCACCACTTGGAAAGCAAACTGAGAAGGCCTAAACCTGTTGACCGTAAAGTTATCATGTAAACTAGCAATTCCACTGCTGAATGTACTCCCAAAAGAATTTAAGACAGGTACTGAAACCAACAATTATACATGTGTCCATAGTTTCCCTTTTCACAATAATCAAAAGGTAGAAACAACCCAAATGTACACCAACTGAGGAATGTGTTATATGGTAAGTTATGACTATACACTGGATATCTTACAGCAGGAAACAAAAAAAGAGGGAGAATTAAGTACAATTACATGCTACGATACGAATGCATCTTGAAAGCACTGTGCTAAATGAAAGGAGAAAGTCAATAAATACACAAAGGTCAAAAGTATGACTCAGTTTGTTAAATGACCAAAAGAGACAAGTCCCTAAAGATAAAAAGTATATCATTGGTTGCCAAGTTCTTGGTGAAGGAGGGAATGAGCAGTGATTGCTGTGCAGTTTCTTTTGGGGGTAATGAGAATGTGCTGGAATTGGATGTTTGCATTGGTTGCAAAACTGTGAATCAAGGTGACCTTTGAACAACATGGGTTTTAAATGTACAGGTCCACTGAAAAGCAGATTTTTTTCAGTGGTCTATCAGCACACAGTTCCTGATTGGTTGAATCTACATATGTGGAACCATGATTTTGGAGGGCTGAGTATAAAACTGTAGGCAAATTTTTGACTGAAAGGAGAGTTGGCACCTCTGAACACCCTTCCACTATATACTGAATTGTGCACTTCAGAGTGGTATATTTTTTCATGAGTTACATCTCAATAAACAAGAGTGATCATTGTGGTAAAGGAGTAGACATGGACTGATGAAATAGAATATAAAAATTAGAAACATTCTTCTTCACAGTATGGCCCTTTTTTTTGACAAAGGAGCAAAAGCAATTCAGTGGAGAAATGAAAGTCTTTTCAACAAACAGTCTAGAGCAAGTGAACATTCACAGACAAAACAATGAATCTTGTCCTAATTCTCACACCTTATTCAAAAATAATCAGGAGTTCCCATGTGGCTCAATGGGTTAAGGATCCGACATTGTCACTGCTGTGGCTCAGTTTCTATCCCTGGCCAGGAATTTCCACATGTCTGTCACAGATGCAGTCACAAAATTATCTAAATGTGGATCACTGACTTAAATGTAAAATGCAAAGAACCTGGAGTTCCCATTGTGGCTCAGTAGAAATGAACCTGACTAGTATCCATGAGTATGCAGGTTTGATCTCTGGCCTTGCTCAGTGGGTTAAGGATCCCAAATTGTCGTATTGCAGTGTAGGTGGCAGGCACAGCTCAGATCTTGTGTTGCTGGGGCTGTGGCCTAGGTTGGCAGCTGTAGCTCTGATTCAACCCCTAGCCTGGTAACTTCCATATGTGACAGGTTCGGCCCAAAAAAGACCTAAAAAAGAAAAGCAAAGAAACTGTTAAGATCACAAAAGACAAACTATAGACTTGGCAAAAATATTTGCAAACTATGCATCTGATAAAGGACTCATATCTAGAATAAATAAATAATTTTCAAAATTCAGTGGTAAAAAAATAAGAATGGGCAAAAGACATGAAGAGATATTTCACTGAAGAGGATATAAAGGCAGCAAATAAGCACATTAAAACATAGTCAACATCATTCGTCATTAGAAAGATGCAAGTTAAAGTCATGATGACATATTATTACACAACAGTCAGAACTCCTAAAAGTGACAACACTAAATGCTGGCTGGCTACTAGGCAGAAAAACTGGATCATTCAAATTTCTGGTAGAAATTCAAAATGGTACAATAATCTAGAAAACAGGTAGTTTATTTAAATTCTAAACATACAAAGAACATATTTTCCAGAAATCACACTACTCCTGAGCATTTATCCCAAAGAAATGAAAAAGTTTGTCTACAGACAACTTGTTTATGGGTACAACTTGTTTATTATTTATTCATAATAAGCCAAAAGCCGTAACCATCCCAAAGACCCTTCAAATGGTGCCTGATTAAACAAACTGTGGTACATCCATTTCAGGAGTGAACCGTGGATATACACAGCAACCTAAATGAGCCACCAGAAGATTATGCTGAGTGAATAAAAGTCAAACTCAAAAGGTTAAGAAGTCTGATTCTGTTTATTTCAAAATCATGAAATGACAAAATCATAGAAATGGAGAACAGATTAGTGGTTACAAGTGGGTAAGGATGGAGGTGGGCAGGTCAGAAGGTAGGAGATATTAAAGGGAAATATGAAAAATCCTGAGATGATGAAAATGTTCTGTGTATTTGACTGTGTCAATGTGAATATCCTGGCTGTGTTATTGTTGTGTAATTGTGTGTCTGGTGTCATTAGGAGAAACTGGGTAAAGCGTACGAAGGATTTCTACAGAGTATTTCTTATAACTGCTTTTAAGTATACAATTATACTACAATTTAATTTAAAATTATTTGTTCTACATATTAGTCATGAAAATTTGGAAAATAATTTTTTAAATACCATTTACAATAGCATCCCAAAATATGAAACATTTAGGGATAAATTTAACAAAACATAGGCAAGACCAACACACTGACAACTCAGACTCTTTCTGGCCCAGATGGAGATCTTTATTAGTCTGTCATTCTTCTAGATGTCAGAGGAAGAATGCAGAACTAATATTTCTGAGATCAGATGATGCTTCTGTAGGACCTAACTTTATGAAGCTCATTCCTTCTTTCATACGTCTCTAGGCTCCTTTTCAACTGACACTGCATTTTTTTCTCACTAGCATCCTGTTCCAAAAACCTTAGAGCACATTGTGAGGCATAAAACTCTGTTTTTATTTGGAAATATCATTACCACTTGTATTTATCTTCTAAATTCACTGTATCCCCAAGCATGGTGTTCTGTCCCTTCATTCAACATAAAACTTAGATATCCTTCTCTGAGCCATGAATGATAGAACAAAATCAAACAAAACATCTTTAGCCTCTTGATGTTCACATTATTAAGGACGTACTAATTCATTTAAGAGGCCCAAAATCACAGTATGCCTGATATGTATCTGTCACAATAAATTTATGTGGAACTTGGGCAGGAAAGAAAAAATAAAACCTAGAGGCAATGCCTATTGCTCACTGGAAGCTGTGCCAGGCTTGCTGCATCCTATTTCTTTGAGGATTCTCAGAGCAACTTGACTACTTTAGTGACGTGATTTTACTTGTCACGGGAAGACACAGGGACTTTGTCTTTCCTAGGGTATCTCACTAGGCAGTGTAGAGTCAATACAAAGGATGTATGTCTGACCCAGAGCCCATGATCCTGCTGTTTTATCCTTCATTGCTTTTGTTGTTGTTCACTTCATCATGGAACCAAAAGATGCTAAGAAGGACCTCCACTTCATTCTACATTCCCAGAAACAGTGTATAAAGTGTTCTATTTTTCTACATCCTCATCAACAGTTATTTTTTTTTTTTTTGATAACCATCATAACAGGGGTTAGGTGAAATACAGTTGTGGTTTTGATCTACATTTCCCTGATTGTTAGTGATGCTGAGTGCTTTTTATTTTTATTTTTACTGGATGCACCCACAGCATATGGAAATTCCCAGGCCAGGGGTCAAATCTGAGCTGTAAGTGTAACTTATGCCACAGCTGCATCAACACTGGATCCTTAACCCACTGCACAACAGCAGGACAGCTTGAGCAACTTTTATATTCCTAATGGACTTCTTTGTCTTCGAGATTTTTGTTTGTCTTTTTTGAGAAAATTCCTTTGCCCAATTTTTTTTCTTTCTTTTTTTTTTTTTGCCTTATTTGGGCCACACCCGCGGCATATAGAGGTTCCCAGGCTAGGGGTCTAACAGGAGCTGTAGCTGCCGGCCTACACCACAGCCACAGCAACGCGGGATCCGAGCCGTGTCTGCGACCTTCACCACAGCTCACGGCAACGCCAGATCCTTAACCCACTGAGCAAGGTCAGGGATCGAACCCGCAACTTCATGGTTCCTAGTCAGATTCATTAACCACTGAACCACGACGGGAACTCTTGCCCATTTTTTAATTAGGCAGTTTTAGAATTTATTTTAATTTTTAATTTCTTTTTCAATTGAACTATTTTATTTTATTTTATTTTTTATTTTTGCATATAGCTGGTTTACAGATTTCTGTTAAATTTTCCAACTGCACCGCGTGGTGACCCGGTTACATGTACATATATGAATTTGTCACATGTGATTAGACACAGAGTTCTAGGAGATTCTTCTCTATTCTGAAATTATTCCCTAACAGTTAGATGGTACGCAACTATTTTCCTTTTTTTTTTCACTCTGCTGATCATTTCCTTTGATGTGAATAATCATTTTAGTTTGGCATATTTTCACGTGTCTATTTTTGAAATTTTTTCATATACATTAGTTGTCAAATACAAGAAATAATTGCCAAGACCAATGTCAAGAAGGTTTTTTCCTATGTTTGGGTTTTTTTGGGGGGAAGAGTTTTATAGCATCATTTCTTAACCTTTAAGTCTTTAATCCATTTTGAATTGATTTATATATATAGTATAATATTCTAGTCTAATTTCATTCTTTTGCAAGTGGATATTCAGTTTCCCCAATATCATTTGTTGAGTGGATATCCTTTTCCTGTTGTGTGTTCTTGGTACCCTTTTTGAAAATCAGCTTCCTATGTATGTGTTTGTTTGTTTTTTCTGGCTTTATTCTGTCCTGTTGGTCTATCTTTATGACAGTATCCTGCTCTTAATTACTGGACCTTTGTGATAAATTTTAAAATTAAAAAGCATGACATCTCCAGTGCTGTTCTTCTTTCTCATGACTGTTTTGACTATTCAGGGTCTTTTGTGGTTGTATATGAATTTTATGGGTTTTTTGTTTGTTTCTGTAAAAAAAGTCATTAAAATTTTGATAGAGATTTCATTGAACTTGCAGTATGTAATTGGGTATTATATCTTTCACAGTATGTATATTTAACAATATTAATTCTTCCAATCTATAATTATAGGATGTCTTTCTTATATTTGTTTTTTCTTCATCAGTGTCATATTTTTTAGTGTACAAGTCTTTCACTCTCTTATTTGAGATTATTATTAAATATTTTACTCTTTTGATGCTATTGTAAATAGTATTGTTTTCTTATTTTCCTTTTCAAATAGTTTATTGTTACTGTATAGAGCTATATGACACAATAATCCCACTTCTGGATTTATATCTAAAATAATTGAAATCAGTATCTGGAAGAGATATTTGTATGCTCATGTTATTGCAGCATTATTCAAAATAGCCAAGAGGAGTTCCCACTGTGGTGCAGTGGAAACAAACCTGACTTCTAACCATGAAGTTGCAGCCCTGGCTTCTTTCAGTGGGTTAAGGATACGGTGTTGCCATGAGCTGTGGTGTAGGTCACAGACACTTCTTGGATCCTGCATTACTGCAGCTGTTAAGCAGATCAGCAGCTGTAGCTCTGATTTGACCCCTAGCCTTAGAACTTCTATATGCTGTGGGTGCAGACCTAAAAATCAAAAAAAAAAAAAAAAAAGCCAACATATGGTAACAACCCAAATATCCATTGACAGATGAACCAATAAAGAAAATGTAATATATACACATAATGAAATATTATTCAGCCCTAAAAAGGAAATCCTGCCATTTCTGCCAATATGGATGAAGCTAAAAGACATGATTCTACATGAAATAAGCTAGTCACAAAAGGACAAATATTAAATGACTCCATCGATATGAAGTTTTAAAAATAGCAGAATTCATAGAAACAGAGAAAAGAATGGTGTTTGCCAGGGATTCAGGAAATGGGGTAATCATTTTTCATTGAGTATAAAATTTCAGTTATGTAAGATGAACAAGAACCTACAAATAGAAATGTGACATTGTTCACTCTAAAATGTGTTAAGAGGAGAGATTTTTTGTTTTTTTGTCATCCCTCCCCACTCTCACCCCCTGCTCTCACATAATTCCTGGGCCAGGGATCAAAGCTACCTAGCAGCTACCCAAGCCACTGCACTGACAGTGCCGGATCTTAACCCACTGCCCCACAATGGGAACTCCAAGAGGATAGATCTTATGTTAAGTATTCTTAACCATATGCAGGCATGCACACGCACACACAAACACACAACCCAAAAGAAAAACACCAAAAATTTTAAGGTGATGGATATGTTTAATATCTTGATGTGACGATGTTATGATGGGTCTTTCCAAAATCATCAAGGTATGTATATTTGTGTGTGCATTTTTATTCAATTATACCTCAATAAAGCCTACGAAAGATAATAGGGAAGCTTTAACAATGAACAACACAAGAATTAGAGAACCCTAAATTACTTCAAATTTCCTACTGAGAGATAGAACTACCTGTACCACCACTAACAATAACAAAACAAAAACAAACAAAAAAATTGCAAGACATATAATGAGACATTGTTGCTTTTTCTGTTAATTAATTATTCCTAGTAACTCTAACAATAACTAATTAATGAATAATCAAGTTATTTGAATAATCATGCTCCAAATTACATACATATGTGCATGAACGCATGCACGCATACACAGAGAAATGTGGATGATGTGAAACTTGTTAATCATTAAATCAGAGTCAATTTATAAGCTTCAAGTGAAGAAGATTTTTATTTCTTTAAATGCAGAATTAGTTTAAGTGACAATATATGATTATTATGTCTGTGGCAAAATGATGCAATAATACACAACACGGGTCAGTGGAAATTGAACCATTACTTTTGGAGAGCAGCTGGCATCATAATCAAATGCCATAAAAATCTTTTCATTCTTTCCCCAACTGACACTAACCCCTAGAATTTATCTTATTATAAAATCAGTCAAAAGTGAGGAAAATATTAATGCATATCCAGGCCCTCAATGTAACCTATTCTAAAACAACCCTGAAGAATTGGAAGAAACCTGCATTTGTAACCACAGATATAAGAATTAAATGAAAAATGCTCTTTTTTACCCCATGGATCCACACGTTGTCTAAAAAAATAATTATTAGGGCTCTTAAAACAGTTGGGAAAGGGCTTGTTAAATCATTGCTAGGTGAAATTCAGAATATAAATTATATAGAGTTATCAATTCAACTACTCAAGAAACATTTATTCATATGCAAAAAGGACCAGCCAGGCACACAAATGATATTATAACATGTATTATGAGTATGGCATTGAAATGCACTTGATGGAGAAGATAGAATAACAGGAGATTGGGACAAGAGGGAAAAAAATCAGTCTTTAGGCAATGAGTAGAGTGGAAACTGTTGCCAGGGAGACGGGTTACTAGGCTCCTGAAATAGCTTAAATGAGAGTTGAGGAAATTCTAAACCAAGGCAAAGGCTGCAGGGATAAATGGAAAGGAAATATCGAGGTTACTATTTATTTTTAAAAGAAAAACTATACCAGAAAGTAGGAAAGATACTTATTCTTCAGAAAATAAATATTACATGGGCCCTCTGATCATTAGAATATATTGAAATTATAATGTTAGAATTTGTTAATTGCTTAATTGATGCCAGTCTTTGTTTCCATCAGTATTTTCATTTTAAAGAGAAGATAACTAAAGTGAAGAGGGTTGTCCAACATCACATGGCCAGTGAATGGGAGCCCGAGGGGTCCTACCATATATCAGGCCTCCACTTAGACCCTTAAGTCCATGCCTAGTGCCTGAAGGAGGTTAATAGAATATACAGACCTGGACCAAACCTGAAACTAACTCTCTCTCTCTCTCATTCTTTATTCTTCTCTCTCTCTCTCTCTTTTTTTTTTGGTAATTATATTTCTAAAATCCTTGACCTTCTTCATGCTTGTTACTCTGGAGACTGGGGTTTTCAGGATGTGCCTCTCTATGGAAGGTGAACAGTTAACTGGCATACCAAGATGAATACTTGTGAGTTAACACTCAAAGTTAAAAAAAAAAAAAAAGAAAAGATAAGGGAGGCCAGCATGTATTGGAGAGAAGTGAGGAAAGTTAAGTTGCGGGATTGGTGGATTTAAAAGAATAAACAGAAGTAAATCCAGGTCCCTTTTCTCTGGGCAGGGAATAAGCATAGATACCTGGGCCATTTTGCAATCTGTACCTGGGCAGAGAATGGTGGGAGGGAGAACAAATGGACGTGTGCTCCAAGATAAATGAAAGAACACAGGAATCAGGAAATGCACTGCAGTGAGAAACATGTGATGGGCAGTCAGGGAACAAAGACAGAAAGAGGCAATGCAGCCCACAAAATAGACATTTGAAAGATGAGTACAAGAAAGTTCTTCAAAGTTTCTGGATTAGAGCCATGAGTTTATAAGAATGTTCTTTTTTTTCCTACATTATTCAGAGTTAGTAATATGTATACACTATTTGTATAAAAATGAATTGAAACCCAGTGAATTGATTTGCTCTGTTTTGTGGGCTCTCCCTGGGACACATTCAGCAGCACTGCATTGAATTTACCTCTTTCCTTGAAACCTGACTACTTTCCTGGAACTGATAACTGTAGCACTGCTACCTCTGCAGGTGTTTGTTCTTTTAATTCTTTGAGTGCAGACCCTCAGGTGGCACTAACTAGGGTCCTTAACTATGACAATGACACTTAAGGTTGGAATACTGTTCAAAGTGTACATAACTGTCTTAACTCTATATCCAGCCTGACAGTGGAACCTATAAAGGGCAACTACATATGAAAGAGTGGAATGAATCACAAGAGTCTGACTTGATTTACAAATACTATTCTACATAAGAAATAGTGATAATATTAACAGGCAAAAAATAAATTTAAAAAAAAAAGCACTAAGTGTAGAACTACAATATAACCCACCAATCTTACGCCTGGTCATATATCTTGAGACATCCATAATTTGAAAAGATACATGCACTCCAATGTTCACTGCAGCATTATTTGCAATAGCCAAGGTATGGAAACAAACTAAATGTCCATCAATTGAGGAATGGATAAAGATGTGGCACATACATACCATGGAATATTGCTCAGCCATGAAAAAGAATGAAATAATGACATTTGCAGCTGCATGGGTGGACGCAGAGATTATCATATTAAATGAAGAAAGTCAGAGAAACTCAAATATCATATAATATCACTTACAAGTGGGATCTAGTAAAAATGATATGAAAGAACTTAAATAAAAAACAGAAACAAATTCACAGATTGTGAAATCAAATTATAGTTATGAAAGAGGAAACCATGGTGGGGGGGATAAATTGGGAGGAGAGGATTAACACTACTATATATATAAAATAAATAACTAACAATGACTGCTGTATAACACAGGGAGGTTACTACAATAATTCGTATAGGTTACTGCAATGTTCTAATGAACTATTTGGGAAAAAGAATGGATATATGCATGTGTTTGTGTAGAATGTTTTGTATCACTGAGGTTTAGCAATCTAGACAGCATTGGAAGGTGGTGTATTAAACACGGCACGCGACCGGATAGGACCTGATGTAGGTACTCAGAGTAGTCAAGATAGAAAGAATCAACTTTATTTTTGCCTCTTTAGGGTTTACAGGGGACAAAGATTCTTTCCTAACATGAACAACTTACTCAAGAAATTCTTGCTCTATGACCCTGGGGTTTGTGTTAACCCGCATCCCTTCTATTCACATAACCCCAAATCTCACAATTAGTACTGAAGACAAAAGAAGACATGTCAGAGAAATAAGAAGAAATAAATTAAATGTCACTGGAAGCCTCAGCTCCAACTGAACTATTTCAAAACTAAAGAATTTAAAGAAAAATCATATTAACTACTATTTATTCATAAACAATACTGTATTTATATGAAAAGGGGTGAAAAAAAAAACCCTCACTATTCCCCAAACAAGTTACCTCTGAGGTTTTCATTCATCATTTAGTTTCAGAGTGACAATAATCCTTATGTGGCTAGTGGCAAACTACATGGGGGATTTCCAGACTGTATTTGATAGATTCTGACCTAGTGTCTTTATAATAACTTCTACTAAGCAGAACCAAAGGTAGAAAAGATTGTTTTAAAAAATCCAGTTTCTCTGAAAAAGACCACTTGGCAAGAGAGACCATCACTGAAGAGAAAATTATGCTCCTCTTTGGTTGGCTTTTAGTTCTAAAACACAATGTTATCTAAAGCCCTTAGATTTGCATTGAAAACAAAACCAAACTAAGCACAATAGGATAGCTGCCTTTTCAGAAGCCCTCGAGGGTTTTCAAGAATTCAAAATGATAATACATGGTTATTAACATTGTTTCTGCATTTTGATAAAAACAGTGAGAAAGAAGTAAAAATAAAAACAAAAAAAGACATAGGATTATCTATGGGGCTTCTGCTTGGAAAGAAGTTAGTGATGATTTAATCGAAAAAAAATAAAAGTTTTATGCCTCAAGCTGCAAATAATGTGAGGAAACTACTCAGGGAATGTCATCTGAGAAGCCTGGAATTAACAGTATGAGCCTAACATAGACTGAGAATATTTCTTCCCACCAACCATCATTCATGGAGTATTGGGCAGAGCACACAAAAGGGTCTCTTTCAGTTGTGGGGCTCAGTTAGATCTAGACTGGGTGCTTATCTGACCCACTCTAACATATCTTTCTTTTTTTTTACATATTATTTTTATTATAGTATAGTTTATTTGCAGTGTTAATTTCTGCTGTACAGCATATTGACCCAGTCATACATCTATATACACTCTTTTTCTCAGTAGAGACAGTTCCATACTTAAAATGATCAAATTTAAAATTTTTCAACTTTACAATGATGTAGATACACACTGGGTAGAAACAATACATCAAATTTTGAATGCTCTTTCCCCAGGTTAGCAATATGTGATACAATACTCTCACATGATGGCGGACTGTCATGTGCTCACAAAGGTAATTATATGCTTACCACTCTTCTTTACACAGACAACCAATCTGTTTTTCACTTTGAGTACAGTATTCAGTAAATTACATGAGATATCCAACACTTTCTTGTAACATAGGCTTTGTTTTAGATTACTTTGCCCAACTGTAAGCTAACTTAAGTGGTCCAAGCATTTTTAAGTTAGGATACACCAAGCTATGATGTTTGGTAGGTTGAGTGTATTTTCAGTATGTGATATTTTCAATTTATGATAAAATTAATCAGGACACAAGCCTAACCTCAATGAAGGATGATCTGTAACTCAACTGAATTCCAAAATATCTGAATCAATAATATAACGACTGAATAACTAGGAGTTCTGACAAAATAATATTCAAAATATCTGGCATTCAATACCAGACATACAAAGAAACAGGAAAATGCAGCACACAATGAAGAGAAAAATAAATCAACTGGAATCTGTCCAGAATTGATACAGATTTTAGAATTATCAGGGAAAAAAAACCGTAGGAGAGTTATAACTGTATTCCATATGTTTGATTACTTAGGAAGAGACATTGAACATACAAAAAAGATCAAAATTAAACTTGGGTTGGAAACTGTAATGTGTGATATAGAAATTACACTAGATGGACTCATTGACAGATTAGGCATTGTATAGTGAATTGGAAAACATAGCAGGAGAAACCGTTAAATTGAACACAGAGAAAAGAGAATAAGGTAAATAAATCAGTGAGCTACATGAAAACATCAAGCAGCATAATATTATATGTGTATATATAGATAGATAAAAGTAAATGTATGTATCATTTGTAACTAAAAAAGTCTGAAGATGCAATAGTGAATATCTTTTAAAATTTTATGAAAAGAATTAACCCACATATTCAAAAAGCTTGATGACCCCAAGGACAAAAAACTTAGAAGAAAAGTACACCTATGCACCTCATAATCAAAATACCCAAACACAGTGATAAAGAGCTGCTAGTACTATACATTTGTATGCCTAAATATAGAACTTCAAAATAAATAAACTAAAAACAGACAGATCTTGGATTTCCCTCTTAGCCTAGTAATTAAGAAACCAGTGTTGTCACTGCTGTGGCTCAGGTTCGATCCTTGGTCCAGGAATTTCCACATGCCACAGGTGTGGCAAAAAAAAAAAATCTGCAAAAGTCAGTTAATATAACTATAATCATAGCTGGAAATTTCAATATTTCTCCCTTAATAATTAGTAGAACAAGAAGACAATTAGAAGGAATATAGGAGAGTTGAATAACCATAAACCAAATTGACCTGACATTTTTATACACACTACCTAATGATATCAGAATACCCATTCTTTTCGAATGAACATGTAACATTTGCAAAGGTAGATCATACTCTGGGTCACACACAAAAAATGGCTCAATATCTTCAAAAGGATTCAAGAAACAGAAAGTATGATATTCTTTGACCACAAAGAAATTAAATTAATAATCAATAACAGAATGATCTTTGCAATACCCCTAAATATTTAAAAAAACAAAATAATATACTTCTGGAAATCCCACTGGTCCAGGAAAAAAACTTCAAAGGAAAAATATATCAAAAGATGCGGGGGAGTTCCTGTCGTTCCTCAGCGGTTAACGAATCCGACTAGGAACCATGAGGTTGTGGGTTCGGTACCCGGCCTCGCTCAGTGGGCCTCGTTGCTGTGAGCCGTGGTGTAGGTTGCAGACGCAGCTCAGATCTGGTGTTGCTGTGGCTCTGGCATAGGTTGGCAGCAACAGCTCCAATTTGACCCGTAGCCTGGGAACTTCCATATGCCGCAGGTGCTGCCCTAAAAAAAAAAAAAAAAAAAAAAAAAAAGATGTGAGGTTTTGCTGAAGAAACCGTTAAGAGGGAATTTATAGGATTAAATGCACATATTGTAAATAAGAAAGGGCTCAAATCAATGACCTTAGCTTACACCTTAAAGAAAATCAAAAAGAAGAGCAAATCATACCCCAAGTAAAAGAAAGGAAACAATAAATACTAACAAGCAGAAAACTGAAAAAGAGTAGAGAATATCAAGGAAACAAACAAAAAAAAAACCTGATTATTTGGGGAAAAAATCAAGAAATTTGATAATTCTGTAGCCAAACTGCTCATGATCAAAAGAGATGAGACATAAATCACCAATATCAATAATAAAGTCAACAACAGTATAACTTCAAAATATATTGAAGGAACATTAATGGAATATAATTAACTTTATATTAATGTATTCCACAAATTAGAAATGGAAAAAGTCAAACCTTCAGAGATGGAAAGACTGCCAAATATCATCCAAAAAGTATGTAATCTGAAAATCTTTAATATATATTAAATAAGCAAAAATTGGGTAAAACCCTCAGAAACTGAAAGTGGTTTTTTTTGGCTGCACCCAAGAGCATGTGGAAGTTCCAGGGCCAGATATGAAACCTGAGTCACAGCAGTAACTTGTGACCTGAGTCACAGCAGTAACCTGTGCCACAGCAGTGACAATGCACAGTCCTTTAATTGCTAGGCCACCAGGGAACTCCACAGAAACCATGAGGATTTTTATTTTTTTTTATTTTTTTATTTTTTTTTTTACTTTAGAGAAGGGAAAACATTTCATTAGAGTTCCCTTAGTGTAAAATGTTGGGAAAATATTTCATTAGAGTTCCCTTAGTGTAAAATGTTGGATTTCATTGACTATCTTCTTTTTTTTTTCTCTTAATGGATTTTATTTCAATTATAGGTGTGCATAAATCATCACAAGTCAGTTTTACAGATTTTGTATCCCAAACCCCCAGTGCATCCCCCCACCCCCCCAGATTGTCTTATTTGAAAAACCAAGGTTTTCCTAAGTCTGTGAGTCATTGTCTGTTCTGTAAGAAGGTTCATTGTGTCTTTTAGTTTCCACATGTAAGCGGTATCATTGGGTGTTGCTGTCTAACTGTCTGACTGGTTTCACTTCGCATGATAATTTCTAAGTCCATCCATGTTGCTATAAATGTTGGTAATTCGTTCCTTTTAATGGCTGAGTAACATTCCATTGTGTGTATGTACCATATCTTCCCTATCCACTCTTCTGTGGATGGGCATTTAGGTTGTTTCCATGACCTGGCTATTGCAT
>PVHT021183530.1:16135032-16160592 GCA_004024745.2 Catagonus wagneri | reverse complement strand
ACCCAATGCTACCGCTTACATGTGGAAACTAAAAAGACACAATGAACCTTCTTACAGAACAGACAATGACTCACAGACTTTGGAAAACCTTGGTTTTTCAAATAAGACAATCTGGGGGGGTGGGGGGATGCACTGGGGGTTTGGGATACAAAATCTATAAAATTGACTTGTGATGATTTATGTACACCTATAATTGAAACAAAATCCATTAAGAAAAAAAATTATAATACAGTGTCATAACCAGTATGTTGGCATGTACACAATCCAGTGATCTTATTCTTTTTTCCCCAAATTTAATTGTACGTGTGTGTGTTAGTTTACATAATTTGATCACCTGTGTTGGTTCATGTATCCACCACCACCGTCAAGCAGTAAAACTATTCTACTGCCACAAGGATGCCTTAAATTGCCCTTTGATGGCACCCTTCTTATGTCCCCACCCCTACCTATCTTTGAGGATAACAGATTGGTGAATCTTAAGGGAATTATGCTGAATGAACAAAGGTCAATCCCAAGTGGTTACATACCACGTGAATCCTCTTACATAATGTTCTTGACATGATAAGATTACAGAGATAGATAACAAGTTAGTGGTTGCCACACAATGTGTATTCTCTTGAAAGTAAAATGTATTTACAATTTTTAGGGGATTCAAAGTCCTATACAGCAAATTAATTCTCTCATCCGATAAATATTTGAGGAAAAAAAAAAGAATCCAATGTTGCCACAAGCTAGAGCATAGATTGTAGATGTAGCTTGGTTCTGGCATTGCTGTGCTGTGGCCAGCAGCTGCACCTTCTATTCAGCCCCTAGCCTGGGAACTTCCTTGTGCCACATGTATGACTCTAAAAAGAGAAAGAAAGGAAAAAAAGAAGACAGGAGAATAAGCAATGAGATCCTACTGTATAGCACTGGGAACTATATCCAGTATCTTAGGATAGACCATGATGAATATATGAATATATCTGAAATATATGAAAAGGTATATATGTGTGTGTATATATATATATATATATACATATATATATATATATGAAAATGATATAAGTGTGTGTTTGTGTGTGTGTATGTGTATACACACACACACACACACACACACACATATATATATATAAACTAGGTCACTTTGTTGCATGGCAGAAATTGACACAACATTGTGAACAAACTATCCTACAATAAAAAATGTGTAAAAAATTAAGATTTAAAAAACAAAAAAGACAGAAGAAAGGATTAAAGACACAGAGATATATGTGGAAGTCAGCCATGTGAAGACTCACCTGAGGGTGGAGGTAGAGATTGGAGTTACTCTACACAAACCAAGGAATGCCAGGAGCCACCAGAAGCTGCGAGAAGTGAGGAAGGAGTCTCCCCTAAAGCTTTGGTGGGATTGTGGCCATGCCAAT
Source organism: Catagonus wagneri (assembly GCA_004024745.2). Classification (NCBI taxonomy): domain Eukaryota; kingdom Metazoa; phylum Chordata; class Mammalia; order Artiodactyla; family Tayassuidae; genus Catagonus; species Catagonus wagneri. The sequence continues at coordinate 16,159,189 of PVHT021183530.1, read as the reverse complement.
ATCTTGATTTCAGATTTCTGTTCTCAGAACCAAGAAGTTGTAAATTTGTGCTGTTTTACACAACACAGTTTGGTGGTCATTTGTTACAGCAGTCCTAGGAGATGGATACTGAGGAAAATTTTAATTTCAGATGTGCTGATTTCGATGAGGATGATAAACTGTAGGTAAATAAATAAACAACTGAGAAGACGCAGTAGAAATAGACTGTGGCAATTCAGGTGAATAAGACCTATGGACAACTGCAGTGGCCTATTGAGAGAAGGGTCGTAGTGGCATTTGGGAGGTGAGAATCATGGGATTAACTGGATGTGAGGATAATGGATGATATTCTCATTTCTTTCTGGGAAACTGGGTGGACAGTTATGATATGTACTGTGAGGGAAGGTACAATACAGGCAACACAAAGATTGAGAGAGGCCACTGACCAAATGCAATAGATTGCTGAATTTAAAGTTCAAAATTATAACGTTAAGATGCTCATTAAGCAATTGAATCCAGTTATAGGACACAGAAGAGACATCTAGGGTGAAGAATTAAACCTGGGATTAATCAATGTATAGATACTACTTTCCATGTACAGGTGATGGCATTTACCAGGGAGAATATAGGGTGAGAAGATAAGAGGACATAAGGCAGGACCACGGGAACCCTCCACTTTTATGGGCCATTCAAGTTGTCAGCTGCCTCCAAAGTTATATATGGAGGACTGTGTATATGGAGAATTGAGGACTCTCTGGAAAAATATCTATGGCCTGTGTGGGGTGTGGGCCTGTATTCCTGGTACAGGTGAGGAAGCCAAGTGCAGGCTTAGTAGATAAACTGAAAATTAAAAGGATTAATAGGATATACAATAAATACTAATACAGACCTAAACTTGATAACTTAGATGAAATACACCAACTCCTTGAAAAAACCACAAATCACAAAAATTCACCCAACATGTAAAAGATAATCTGATTGGTCTATAACCGACTGAAAAAAAAAAAAACTGAATTGGTAGCTACAAAAATCTCTAGGTACTGATGGTTCCACTGAAAAAATTCTACCAAATATTTTAAAAAGAAATAACAAACAATTCTATACATTTCCTTCAATGAAGTGGAAGAGTGGGGAAAATATTCCAAGTCACTTTAGGAGGCCCTAATGCCCTGATATCAAAACCAGATAAAGGCAGAGTTCACGTTGTGGCTCATTGGGTTAAGAAAATGGCACAGTGTCTGTGAGGATACGGGTTCGATCCCTGGCTTCACTCAGCGGTTTAGGAATCCTGCATTGTTGCAAGCTGCAGCGCAGGTCACAGATGTGGCTCGGATCCAGGGTTGCCATAGCTATGGCGTAGGCATGCAGTTGTAGCTCCAATTCAACCCCTATCCAGGAACTTCCATAAAAAGAAAAAAACTAATAAAAGCAATGGCAAAAAGAGAAAACTACAGACCAATATCCCTGAGGAAGCCACACATTAGAATCCTCAACAAAATATCGTCAGATCAATCCAGCCATGTGTAAAAAGAATTACACTCCACAGTACCCAGGGTCTTCTTGAACAGCATTTATCTTCAAAATGTTGAAGATAATGTAATTTATCTTAACATGTCCCAGAAACAGGTCCAGTGAGGAAAGTCATATGATCTTCTGGGAAGAGGCTGACATGACCTGAGCCCCTTGGTCAGTTCTGCCTTTCCTCACTCCTCTATAATTGCAATTTTCAGTGATTATCAACTAGGGACCAGACTTCCCATAGAAGGGCTTTTGGCAAGGGGAAGGTGTCATCTTTTTCTTTTTGTACACTTTTCTATTTTTCCCATGCCTGGAAAGGATTCATATGTTTGTTGACAGGGACAGAAGTGTTCAGATGTCAGTGCCTGTGTGGTACATTATAGTCTCACACAGTGAAAGACCCTGCTCTGGTCATTCTCTCATGGTGATCCTATTGACTGTGTTTCTCTCAAACTTCTATTGTTGGCCCAGGCCTCTTCCTGAGGCTTACATATCTAGACACCTGCTGGGCATGTCCACGCTTCCTGCCCATGTCCTTCTCTCAGAATAATCTCAAGAAGCGGTGCCTCCCTATCCAAGCTCCACAACACTACTCAGTCTCAACTGATCCGAGACAGATTTGGTTCTCCCTGACATCCAGTCTCTCTTCCCTTTCCTTATTATTTACATCCCTACTAAACATGGGTTCTTCTGTTCTATTTTCTGCAACCACATTGTGGCTAGGTCCAAGATATGTATGGAAACATAATGCATAATGACTATTTAATTACTCAACTTGTTTGTTTGCTTATGGCCCATTTTCTCCAACATTTCTCCTCACCTTGAGGGCAGAGACCTCAACTCTTCTCATTTTTTTTCTCCAGGCACAATGCCTAAGATGTAGTGTTTAAAGGAAGATAGTATGAAAAAAATACTATGAGTCTGAGACTAGGTTACTATGCTGTACAGCAGAAATTGGCACAATGCTGTAAATCAACTATACCATAATAAAAATATTTTTAAAAGATGCCTAATGAAAGTGAAATGCAAGCAATCACCCAATCGAAGTGGATTCCTGTGAAAGGTCTCCTCACTGGTCTTTCTGCCTCTCCTTGTCTACCTGCCTTGAACTCCAGACTTAACTCTGATTCCAGTTGACTGTTCTCAAAGACACTCCTGACACTGTTATCTTTGAGCATTGGCATGCTGCACTCTGAGTCTGGGCAAATCTGGAAGGGCTCCCATTTCAGGAGTTTCCTTGGAGCTCAGTGGGACAGGCATGCACTCTGTCCCACTAGGGAGACAGAGGGGATGAGGGGCCAGAGTTGAGTCCCCTCCCCCACCTTCCCAACTGTGGACAGCAGAACTGCTGTCCTCACTTTTTACTCTCTTCTAACGAAAAGGGGCCAGGCTGGCAAACCATCCCAGTTTGATTGGTTTCCCCCTCAGACTGAGCTACTTTTCTAAAATGCAAATCTTTCAGGTACATGACAGACATTGCTCAATATTTGCTGAATCCATGAATGTGAGTTCTCCGTCTCAATTCCTTGGACTGAAAGGCATTTGGGGCCCCTCTGGGGGTTCCAAGGTGGAGATTGCTGCCTATGTGGACAGAAAAGAGCCAGAAGGACTCACATTTCATTTGGGGCCTCTGGGCCTCTGCACTGTGAGCATGCGCACTGTCCACTGGAGGCCCGGGGGGACCCCCCTTCCTCTGTTCGCTATGGAAACCAGTGCCAGGACAGGCCTCTCCTCCTATTCCTGAGTCTGCCAAGAACAGCCTATTCCACAGCTGTATAATCTGTTCCACATTTCCGAGTTTGAAGTAACCCACCAGCAAAACTGTCCGCACCAGAATATTTTAGGTTATAATTTCTCCATATACTTACTGCATCCACAGAACTTCTGTTTACAGAATCTTGATTGAAAGCATAGCCCTTCATGAGTTTTCTTTTTTGGGGGGGTGTTATTGTGTAACCTTCAGGCTTTTGCTTCTAAGCTGCTGGTCTTGAGAGGACTCATCACCCACACTCAATAATGCCAATCCTCGAGATGCCCTTTGAGCCTAATTTAGACCCTGTGCTGGCAGGACATCACTGCAGCTCCAGACCCAAATCTTGACCCTTGAATCAAAAAGGTTGTGGATACCTCCTGTGTAATAACAATTGCCATCTGCCCTTTTATCTGATTGTTCTGAAGTTCTGCATCTCTGCTTTATGGGGACGCACCTTATTAGGAGCTACCATCAAGCTACCAAGCTACTCACCTCTCCCATGGTACATGTGCAAGAGCACTTTCTCTACTTAAAGTTTACCTCAAGCTTTACCTTTTTTCCACCACCCCCAACCCATGGATTTACTTCTTGGTGGGAAATTGAGCCTCTTCAGAAGAACTTTTCCTGGAAGAACATGATACCATGTTAGCAGGTAGACAGTGGGGCTAGAAGAGTGAGCAGCACAAGTGGTCTACCCTGTATTTGGATTCAAATTCCACATCTCTGTTCCAGTGCTTTAAAACCTCTGAGTGTAATCCCTCACAGTGGTCCCAGTCCACAGGCTCTGGTACAGTACTAAACAATCTTCTTGTCAGGAGAGAGGTGTGGAGTGAGGTGCTGTAGGACGCGTCTAGCTCAGGTAGCAACTGGAACACAAGAAATTCTCTGGGAAGAGTTCTGCTGTCCTCTGTAGCAGTTGCTCTTATAATATTAAAACTGGTGTGCTTTTACAATTGTTTTTATAATTGCCTTCACACTTTTTTATACATAAGTGTTCATTGCTGTGCTCAAGCCTGTGATTTAATTTAGTGAATCCATTAAATCTAGGAGGGTGAAATAGGAGGACGTAATTTTAATAACCTCACAATGGCACAAATTATGGCCCATGGCCAAAGCTGAGCTGAGATTTAAATAATAGGCTCAGACATTTTCATTTTAAAAAAACACTTTAAATGAACGATATCATTATCCCAGTTAGAAAGAAACAAATACCCAAATGAAATAAAAAGAAGAAAATTAGTGGAGATAAAATGCAAGAAATGAGGATGATTTTTAAGAAGAATAGGAGTAATTGAAAGATTTGAACCATTCGTATTAATAAAAAAAATCTTATATAACAGACACAACTGTGCAAGATATATCTTAAAAATAGAAATCAATAAATTAAAGAAAAAGAAATAATGAACAGGAAAAAATCCAGCTGAGACATATCTGAATGTTCTATAGGAATTATCCTTGTGAAATTAGGGGTTAAGAAGTGCTGTTGGAGGGACTGGTGTGAGAATGGTCCTGCTCAAAGTGATACAAGTATGGAAAACAAAGATGGAAAAATAGTATGGAAAACCCCTTGAAGTCAATGTACTTGAGGGAAAAAAAAGAGTGAGAAATGAGAAGATAGAAGAAAACAGAGGACTGTAGAAATGACTTTATCATTATTGTAAATTGTAAGTACTGACTTTATCAATACTGTAAATACATTTTGGGTTTCAAGTGACAATAACCAGACTCAAGAAGGCATACTTAAGGATTTCCCATCATGGCGCAGCGGTTAATGAATCCGACTCGGAACCATGGGGTTGCATGTTCGACCCCTGGCCTTGCTCAGTGGGTTAATGATCCGGCGTTGCCTGAGCTGTGGTGTAGGTCACAGACGCGGCTCGGATCCTGCGTTGCTGTGGCTGCAGCGTAGGCCAGTGGCTACAGCTCTGGTTAGACCCCTAGCCTGGGAACCTCCACATGCCGTGAGTGCAGCCCTAAAATTATAAAAGGCAAAAAAAAAAAAAAAAAGGCATATTTAAGAAGCTGTTAGCTTGAAGTTCCTGCTACGGTGCAGTGGGTTAATGATTTGGCTTGCTTCTGTGGAGGCAATCTCATGCCCAAAAGGGTGTAGTGGGTTAATGATCCAGTATTGCTGAAGCTGTGGTGTAGGTTGCAGCTCCTGGACAGATTCGATTCCAGGCCCAGAAACTTCCCTATGCCAAGAGGGCAGCCAAAAAAGAAAAAGAGAAACAGAAAAGACGCTGTTGGCTTGAGGAAACTCAGTAAGGGCTGAAAGAACACATTAGCTCAGACCAGGGATGCTGATCAGCCTGAGGAACCTTCGATCCAGCGGTTCCTACACCCATCCTTCTGTGGGTGTCAGCTTTGGTTTTGCCCACTGCAGATTCGTGCTCTAAAACTGAAAAAACAACCACCAGTACATTACATCTCATATTGTTGGTCGCCTGAGACAGTCTGCCATATAAATCTAGGGAACTTGTGTTAATTAATTAATTAGTTAATTAAACAAATAAAAAAGTCTTAGGAGGGATTGGGATGTGGCTGCCAGTTTCTGGAACCAGTCAGTTTCTGTGAAAGGGTGGGGGTAGGGTCCACACAAACACAACATGAAGGTTGAATCAGTCATAAGGAGAAGCAGGGTCCCTTCCTGGACAAACAGGTGGAAAGACATCATACAAGCATGTACTAATAAATATAGCAATCTTTGTGTGATGAGCTCCTAGTCAAAAAATTAAAATTACATAAAAATCACCCAAGGGAAGTGAAAAAAACAAAATCAATGACCATTAAAGCGCTAATAATATCATTAGCACATTGCCTTCAAGAAAGTTTCAGTTGTACATTGATTGACTACATTCGGCGTTTTTCCTTCATAGCCCCCTCGATTTGGCAGTCAGGGAATCAACGGTTTTTTTTTTTTTTTTTTTTGCTTTTTAGGGCTGCACCCACAGCATATGGGAGTTCTCAGGCTAGGGGTAAGAATTGGAACTACAGCTGCTAGCCTACCCCACAGCCACAGCAACACTGGATCCAAGCCGCGTCTGCAATCTACACCATAGTTCATGTCAACGTCAGATCCTTAATCTACTGAGCAAAGCCAGGGATTGAACCTGCATCCTCACGGATCCTAGTCAGATCCCTATCCGGTTCACAATGGGAACTCCCAGAGAATCAATCAGTTTTTATTGCTATTTCTCATGATTTCAATCTCCCACATCCTTTTAGGAGTTGATACATTATCTTGGGTGATCCTGATTGTCCTGTCAGTTTAAATTTTCACACTTGCTATTCAAAACCCAAGTTTACGCACCAACTTGAGCCTTTCTCTGGAACTCACATCTAACTTGATTCTATATATACCCAATTGAGCATTTCCTAAGAAATTCAACTTCAGCATCTCAGAAGCTTAAGTTTCCATCTTTCCTCTTAAACTTGCTCCTTGTCCAGTGCTCATCCATGTCTCTACTCCCCCCGGCCCCAGGACCTCCTCCATAGCCCAAACTGGATGCCTGTGGGTCATCAGGCCAGTATTCTAGCGGGCCCCCTACCCCTTTGGGGCCCCACTGCACTCCAGCCCCACAGGCGCCCCGCCCCTACCGCCAGCCGGCCGGGGCCCCGCAGACAGCGGACGCGCAGGCGCACTAGCCCATCCCGCCGCCGCCCCGCCCCGCCTGTCCGCTGCGGAAGGCGCCGCGCGCAGCAACGCGCACTTCCTCTCCAGGAGTCCACCGAGGGAGCGCAGAGTCGAAGAGCTCCTGGACGCAGCGGCCGAGCCCTTCCCAGACGGAGCAGACATGTCCGAACAAAGTAAGGACGTGTGTGACCCCAACTTTGCAGCCGATGCCTCCCACCCTGAGGTGCACAGCAGCCCTGGGGTGTCCGGGGGGCCCTCTCCGCCTGCGTCCCAGGCCGCGACCCTCGCAGGGCCAGATATCCCTCCTGTAGGCACGCCCGACGCCCCTCTGGCCTCGCCGCAGCCCCAGGCCCCGAGCGAAGAGGGAGACCCAAAGGCCCTGCAGCAGGCCGCAGAAGAAGGCCGCGCCCACCAGGCCCCGAGCACAGCCCAGCCCAGCCCAGCGCCGCCGGCCCCGGCCCAGCTGGTGCAGAAGGCACATGAGCTCATGTGGTACGTGCTGGTCAAGGACCAGAAAAGGATGATCATCTGGTTCCCAGACATGGTGAAAGATGTCATCGGCAGTTACAAGAAGTGGTGCAGAAGCATCCTCAGGCGCACCAGCCTCATCCTTGCACGAGTGTTCGGGCTGCACCTGAGGCTGACCAGCCTGCACACCATGGAGTTCTCGCTGGTCAAAGCTCTGGCGCCTGAGGAGCTGGACAGGGTTGCTCTGAGCAACCGCATGCCAATGACAGGCCTCCTGCTGATGATTCTGAGCCTCATCTACGTGAAGGGTCGCGGTGCCCGTGAGAGTGCTGTCTGGAACGTGCTGCGCATCCTGGGACTGAGGCCCTGGAAGAAGCACTCCACCTTTGGAGACGTGAGAAAGCTCATCACGGAGGAGTTCGTACAGCAGAATTATCTGAAGTACCAGCGCGTCCCCCACGTCGAGCCCCCTGAGTATGAGTTCTTTTGGGGCTCCCGTGCCAGCCGTGAAATCACCAAGATGCAAATCATGGAGTTCCTGGCCAGGGTCTTTAAGAAAGACCCCCAGGCCTGGCCTTCCCGCTACAGGGAAGCTCTGGAAGAGGCCAGAGCCCTACGGGAGGCCAACCCCACTGCCCACTGCCCCTGCAACAGTGTCTCCGAGGACTAGCAAGGTCTGGAGGCAGATTGATGGTTTCTGACCCTCACCAGGGTGGTGGTGGGGTGGGGGTGGGACATTAGAGTATTCAGGATTTACAGTGCAGTATTTCACGTGTAACTTTTACGTTTTCAGTACAGTGCTTTTATACCTGTTAATGCAATGTTGTATTCATTTCAGTAATAATTAGGTAGTGTGTAGGATTCATGCATGTTTGTTTATAAGTAAGCTCAGTTGGTGCTTTCGCTTTTGTGCTACCTTTCTTGGATTTTTTGTACCAGAGACGTGCTAAACTTATGAAATACATTGAGACATTTTCCATCTTATTCTTTTACATGGAACTGATGATGTGTATGGGGGCGGACAGGTCCTAGAGTGTTTGGACGGTCTCACCAGTAAAGCTGGTCTAACCAAGAGAAAAATCAAGACCCCTCCCTTTGTGATCTTGCTGGGCACAGGAAACGTCTGTCTGGAGTGTGGTGATATGGACTTATACGGGCTCAATGTGGGCACTTGGCACAGTTTACTAAACACAAAAACAACCCCACCATGAGTAAACTTTAAACATTAAAGATTCTTGTGATACAATCATTTTTATGGAAAAGTGTACTTTATCTTTTTAACAAAGTAGTATGGGTCGGGAATGAGATATTTTACAAAATGTACAGATATATTTCATCTCATAGGGTGGGGAAAACACTGCTCGTTGTGACTCATACATGTATGAGGTGTATAGATTGTTTTTTGCAAAATGGAACTCACGTTCTTTTCAAAAATTTGACAAAGAGAAAAGTATAAAGAAAAAAGTTGGTCATCACATCATGCAGAAATAGTAACTTCATATTTAGAGTAATTTCTTGCATTTTCTACATTTTATTAAAATTAGTAGCTGTCTTTTTGTGGGTAGAGTGAGGCATTGTACTAAACCCTTTACATTCATTTTTCTCTTTATTTAATCCTCACAACAGCCTTATGAGGCAAGCTCTTATTACATCTGCACCATGGAGGAAATACAGGAACAAATCAGGTAATTAAATTTCCCTGGATCATAAAGGCTTAGTGATAGGAGGGGCTAGAATTTAGACCCAGAGCCTGTGCTTACCCACACCTGCCTAAAGCTGCCCACCTACCTCCTGCCTTTTAGTTTATGCCTTTTAGAAATTTCAAGTTAGAGTCTGTACTTTTTGATCCCTGCCCCCAGCACAAACACACAAGCACATGTACACACACAAGGCTCGCGACTTTATTTTCTAATGAGCCCTCACATTAACTTAAGAAAGCAGTCATATTCTAATTAAGAAACTTCATTTCAGAGAGATTAATTGATCCAAGCAAGTTGTGTTCCTGCTTAGCTGTGAAGCCAAGATTTGAACCTTGGTCTTCTCTGAAGGACCAGAATGGAAGAGTCTTCTCAGACCAGTGATACTGGAGGAACATGCATGGGACACCTGGGAGAGGAGGGTGGGATTGAGATGGGAAGGTGGCAAATCTGGATATCAACAACCCAGCAGCTCTGGGATTGCAATGGGCCACTAAGCAAACCCTCAGAGGGTGGAATGGGATGGGGGAGGTGCAGTGCCTGGGGATAAATCTCATAAAGTTCTCAGTCCTGCAAGGGGGAGGGAAGGAAAATGGCCTTTATTACAACCAGAAATCCTTCAGACTTCAAAAGATTGGAAAAGACCATGTGGCCAAAGAAAGACCCTTATCTGGAGAAGACGGAAAATGAAGGGGACACATAGGTCACGACACCCCCCCCAAAAAAGTAACCTGGGAGTTATATTGGTGGTATAAACTAGGATTCACGGCGCTTAATGACATTACTTAATGGGTGGGTGCATGTGCTAAAAAAGCTGGAGAAGGCTCAAATGTGCAGAGATGAAATCCCTCCCCTTCAGAAGACATCCCTTGAGGTCTCCCATGAGGGGTAGGGGGTATTTCTGCAGAGACTCAGGCAAGGGTGCCCTGGCTTTGATGCCATCTCTCACCCTGAGCCAAGATGAGTTCAGACATGAGAGAACTGTTAAAAAATGAATTCCTTCTCAGCTCAAAATTTCCTGCAGAATCAAAACAAATCTGTGCCATTCAATGTAAAATAAGGAGTTCCCTGGTGGCTAGCAGTTAAGGATTTGGCATTGTTATTGCTGTGGCTTGGGTTGGATCCCTGGCCTAGGAAATTCCACTTGCCATGGTCGTATATATATTTTAAAATAAATGTGAAATTATGGGGCTATCTGAGATGTCTAGTTTCTGGAGCAGGGCCAGCCACAGTCTCACCACCCCTGCCAGGGTAGGCAGACGGACACATTCTCTAAGGTCCTAACACTCCTTGCAGCAATTGTAACTTCCGTACACTTCTTTCATCAAAACCAGAAGTCACCAGGCAGGCAGTCCGCTCACCTCCCCATGTTTGTATTTACTTTCTCTCCTGGTCTCTTTGCTCCAAAGCTGTCTTAAGCTCCCTGACACAGGCACATCAGCCATGCTACACAGAACCTAATCTTGAGAGGTTGGGATAGTGAGAAATGAAGAGCTGACCCCAACAAGTTATGTGGGTAGGGCTGCTGAGCTCTGGCTTGGAGGCAGCCAGACCCAGAGGAAGAGTCTTCCCAGATATGGAACAGAGTTAATTCATGACACTCTGGACAGCTCATTAATTCGTGCCTTTAATTTGTGACATGCAGGACAGCACCTTGGGGCACAGGGTAGAGTCAGTATCTGTCTTAGACTTTCATGATGGGCTCAATGGAAAAGTTAGAGAGTTGGTCAAGTATTTTTCAAAAGGTTCATCTACAAGGCGCTGGGAAAGGTCATTCAGGGAGGGGTCTCCAGACCCTCAGTGTTCCAGCCGAGATCACAGCGTGGTGAAGCCCAGACTGTTGAGGCTGGGAAAGTGTTTCTAATCCCCAGGACATCTGACATTTTAGTTGTCTTGCCAACTAGAACTTCACTTCTTTACAAACACCCACACGCATATTTCACTGTAATTAACTTCATTTAATTAAAGTCATGGAGAGCAAAAAGGATTTTGGAAACATAATATAAAATATAATGCCACCTCATATAAGATATTCTGAGGGGAATATAAATGACTTCTGTAGTATCATTAGTAAATAGGAAAGGCGTGTTTTAAATGAACTTCTTATGCAGTTATCTCCTCTGCTTGAAAAGTCGTCTTTGAAGAGATAAATTTGGGGTTTGGGGTTGACATATGGACACTGCTATATATTAAATAGATAGGTAGTAACCTACTGTGTAACACATGGTAACCTACTCGATCCTGTGTCATAACCTATATGGGAGAAGAATCTGAAAAGGAACAGCTAAAAAAAAAAAAAAGGGAACAGCTATGTGTATATGTGTAACTGATTCACAATGCTGTTCACCTGAAACTAACATGATTTTCTAAGTCAAATCTACTCCAATAAAATTAGTTAAAAAACAGAAAAACTAAATGATAACTAATAAACAATACAGATTTAAAAAAAAAGAGAAGAATCTCTGGCCCCCTCCACTTGAATTTCATCGCACCAACTCATGAACACCACTTCTGTTGGAATATGCTGTCTGGTCTTCAAAGCACAGTTGTGTGTGGTAAGACAACATTGTAAAGAAACTACAGTTCAATAAAAAATAAAAATAAAGCACAGTTGTGTTTTCCTACAGTTCCCTCCAGTATCATCCTAAAGTGTTCACTCAGAATACGTATGATTTTATAAATGAGTTAAGTTTGTCTTTCTCTTCCTGGTTGCTAGATAAAGGAAAAACCTGTACCTGTCATTTTCACCATTTCCTTAATGCCTAACTTAGGGAGTGGCATACATATGTGGTTGATAAGTACTGGTTATGTGAGTTGAGAAACTAAAAATATTGTAATAGACCTGTCCTGGAGTTCCCTGGTGGCCTATCAGCTAAGGGTCCAGCACTGTAACTACTGGGCATGAGTTCGATCACTGGCCTGGGAATTTAGGCATGGTGTGGGTGCAAACAAATAAATAAAAATAACTAACTAAATAAATAAATAAATAAATAATCTATTCCACCACAAAGCAAAAACAAAACCAAGCATAGCTAATAATGATCAACCACTCTAAAGTACTGGAGGTGAAGTACTTTTCCCTCATGGCACAGAAGGTTAAGGATCCAGAATTGTCACTGCAGTGGCTCAGGATGCTGCTGTGGCAGTTTCAGTCCCTGGCCTGGGAACTTCCACGTGCCTCAGTTTCAACCAAAAGAAAAAAAAAGTAGAGTACCAGGTGAAATTAATGAAATTTAAAGATATAGAAAAATAGTATCTAGCAGGTTTTTATTATTTTATTTCAGTTTAATTGACATTTAATATTGTATTGGTTTTAGATGTGCAAATAATTATTCGATATATGGATATACAATGAAATGATTACCAGAGTAAATTGAGTTAGCATCCATCACCACACACTGTTAACAATCTTTTTCTTGTGGTAAGAACTTTTAAGATCCACTCTCTTTGCAACTTTCAAAAATACAATACAGTTTTGTTAACGGCAGTCATCATGTTTTACATTACAGCCCCAGGACTTATGAATATCAGCTGGAAAGTTGTCCCTTTTGACCACCCTAATCCATTTCATCCACCATGCAGCCCCCAACTTGGCTACTACCAGTCTCTTCTCTGTATCTGTGAGTTCCATTAGTTTGCTTGTTTGTTTCAGATTCCACTTACAAGTGGCCTCCTATGGTATTTGTCTTTCCACGTCTGACTTATTTCACTTACCATAATGCCCTCAACTTTTATATGTGTTGTCACAAATGTCAGGATTTCCACTTTTATGGCTGACTAATGTTCCAGAGTATATATAACAATGTTTTCCTTATCCGTTTATTGGCTGTGGTTGTTTAGATTCTTTCTATGTCTTGGCTGTTGTAAAATAACGGTGCAATGAATTGGGGTTATAGATATCTATTTGAGATTGATTTTCTTTCATATAAATGCCCTGAAGTGGAAATATTGGATCACATAGCAGTTCCACTTTTAATTTTTTGAAGAACCTCCATACTGTTTTCCACAGTGGCTGAATCAATTCGCATTCCCACCAATAGTGCACAATGGTTCCTTTTTCTCCACATCCTCCCCAAGTCTTAGTATTTGTCTTTTGATGACAGCCATTTGATTCTAACAGGTGTAAGGTTTTGTTTGTTTGTTTTTAAGGAGAAAGGGAAAATAAATAACCTTTACTAGGTAAGTAAGCCAAGGACACACTAGGTCAGTGCCCTAAATTTGACAAAAATAGAAAGTGAGAAAAAGGGGAAAAATCCAACAATCGATTATTGTCAAGATACTTTGTGTGCTAACCGATCAAAGATGTGATAAAGCCAATATCCTGCATAACTTGGCATTCTAATACTCTGCTAGAGTTATATGAATAACTACTATTGACCTTTGAACAACTGGAGGGGGATAAATTAGGGCATAAAGGATCCTGATCCAGCCACTGTCCATCGGAGCTAAATTTATAATCATCCTATGCATTCCCCAGTTTTCTACCCATACATTTAACCAAACACAAATCCATCTATTGAAGAAACTTCTGCCTGTAAGTCAACCCATGCAGTTCAAATCTGTGTTGTTCAAGTCGACTATACATGCTTTCTTATTTTATGTAGTTACTTGTAAGGTGTATTGAGCACCTATATGTTGCATTTGCAGTGTTAGGAGTTAGGGATGCAATCGCGAACAGACTAGGCATTGTCCTGTGCTCACAGACCCTGCAGTGCATTGAAAGAAGCAGATGAATAATAAGAAATACATTGCAGTGAAAAGAGTGCTACTCCAAGAAAAGTATGGAGGCTAAAGAGGCTCAAACTGGGCCATCCAACTTGGACTTCCCAGGAAGGGTGATGTACATCCATAGCATGAAAAGGAATTAGCAACGTGAAAGTGGTTTGGGAAGGGTAGACAAGGGCAGATTTCCGAGGAGGATCTGCAGCGTGAACACACACAAGACAGCGAGACTATGAAGTTTCTGGAAACCTAGAAGATGGGAAATAAATTTCAGAATGGTCTAGAGGCTAAACTTTTGGATAAAGAGAAGGAAATAACATGCTGAAGATGCAGTTGATGCCCTGAAGATGTGAGTAATTTTAACCATTAATTAGACAGCCCAACAGCCTTAGAAGGAACAGTGCTGAAAGACTGCCTTCTTGTGACTGTCTTCCTTTTTTTTTTTCTGATTACTATTCAAGGGTCTAAAACACCCCTCTTTATCTATTAATTTTCCCTGTTATTCTTTATTTCACTTACTAAGTGATTTGGAGTCCTTAACTATATTATGCATTTTACAATGTCTAAAGGATTTCATATACCCCCTTATTAGCAACGTGTGTGTGTGTGTGTGTGTGTGTGTGTGTGTGTGTGTGAGACAATTTCAACTGTATGCAAGCATTGTACTGGGTTCTGAGTATACATTAGTGAATTAGACAAAAACAGCCCCTGGGAGTTCCTGTCGTGGCTCAGTGGTTAATGAATCTGACTAGGAACCATGAGGTTGCCGGTTCGATCCCTGGCCTTGCTCAGTGGGTTAAGGATCTGGCGTTGCCGTGAGCTGTGGTGTAGGTTGCAGATGCGGCTCGGATCCCACGTTGCTGTGGCTGTGGCGAACGCCGGCAGCTACAGCTCCTGTTAGACCCCTAGCCTGGGAACCTCCATATGCTGCAGGTGAGGCCCTAGGTAAGGCAAAAAGACCAAAAAAAAAAAAAAAAAAAAAAACCAGCCCTGGCCTCAAGGAGTTTACTGAGAATCACAGAATGCGGATAGAGCACAATAAAAAGGTAAACAAACGAATGAACCATTAAATACAAATTATACAATTGGACAGATAATGAAAGAAATGAATTGGTTAAAATGGTAAAGAATGGTGGAGGAGATCAGCTCAGAAAATCTGCTCAGGGAGTTCCTGCTGTAGTGCACCAGATCAGCAGCATCTCTGGAGCACTGGGACTCAAGTTTGATCCCCAGGCTAGCACAGTGGGTTAAGGATCTGACAGGTAGGTCACTACTGAGTCTATTTCAGATCCCTGGTCCAGGAATGCCATATGCCCTGGGGCCACCAAAAAAAGAAAAATAAAAGAGAGAGTTTTCTGTAAAGGTGAAATTTCAGCTGCTACCTGAAGGATTAGGAGAGCTCTAGCAGAAGGAACATGAATCTAGGCAGAGGAACAAGACAATGTGAAGGCTCAGAGTTAATGAAGTGAATTTTACAGTTTTCTTTACTACCAGACAAAGCATTACAGGTGAGCTGGGCAGCATGCAATGCCCAATACTCTGCTGGTTCATCTCTGTAATGGAGGCAGCACCAGCTGAGTATGTGATTTCTCAACCTGCCAGCTATGTTCCAGTCAAGAGATATAAGAAAAAGTCCACATGCTTTCCCTTCCTGCATCGCTTTGCTCTTTCTAAGAATATAGAACAAATATCCAGAGCTATTACATCTCTCATGATGACAAGAATGAAAAAAGACAAATCACAGAGAGGCTGAAACTGACATCTTCAAACCACTGAACTAATTATCAATTAGCCACCTGCTTATCTTGTATCTTTTCTCCCCAGATTTACTGAGGTTATAGTGAACCTAACATTGTATAAGTTTAAGGTGTACAGTGTGTTTGTTGATTTGACACACTAACAGATTGCAAAATGATCACCACCATAATGTTAGCTAACAACTCCAACATGTCATATTTGTGTGTGTGTGTGTGTGTGTGTGTGTGTGTGTGTGTGTGTTTTGAAAACACTGAACTCTGAGCAACTTTCACATTATTAATGACAATCACCATGTTGTATATTAGACCCCCTCCCCAGATATTTGGACACTTGACCAACATCTTCCCATCACCCCTACTCTCACCACAGCTCTTGGTAACCACCATACTGCTCTGTTTCTATGAGTTTGACTCTTTATTAGACTCTCCATGTAAGTCATATCATATGATATTTTCTTTCTCTGTATGGCTAATTTCACTTAGCATAATGTCATCAGTGTTTCATCTATGTTGTTGTGAAAGACAGGATTCCCTTCCTTATCATGCCTGAATAATGTTCCACTGTGTAGAGTATTATGTATATGTGCATTACTTATTTATGAATGGATAAAGAAGGTGTTGTCTATTTAATTGTTTTAAATCTGCTCACTTTTGAGTCAGTGTCATTTGATTAATAAATCATGCTTATACTGGTAATGCATCCTCGGAGGTTAAAAAAAAAAAAGATTCACGTAATTAAGACAGAAGAGGAGCATAAGGCCAGCCTTCAAAGGCAATGACATATTAGCAAATTGTATTCAACAGTAAATAGAAACCACTAAAGAGTTTAGGACTGATTTGAAATTACATTTTTTTTTTTGCCTTTTGTCATTTTAGGGCCGCATCCGTGGCATGTGGAGGTTCCCAGGCTAGGGGTCTAATCGGAGCTGTAGCCACCGGCCCATGCCGCAGCCATAGCAACGCCAGATCCGAGCCGCGTCTGCAACCTACACCACAGCTCAAGGCAACGCCGGATCGTTAACCCACTGAGCAAGGCCAGGGATAGGACCCGCAACCTCATGGTTCCTAGTCTGATTCGTTAACCACTGCGCCACGAGGGGAACTCCATGAAATTACATTTTTAAAATATTACTCTATTATATTCAGAATGTCTTGAGAGGAGTAAGGGTCAGAACTGGGATTTTGTTAAGAGATGTGGATGATGAAGATGGAGTATGGTTATTTTTCAGACAACAGTGCACAGGTTTTGAGAGTGAATGGTAGTAATATTTAATAAGATAAGGAAGGTGGGGGCAGAGAACATGCTTTTGGTGAAAGTCATGAAGAGTTTATACATGAGGACTGTATGAACTATCTTAAGAAAGATATGAGGTAGACAATAAAGATGCATTACTTCAGAAAAAAATCATAGCCCTGAATTGGAGGAATATATTTATCCAGAGACAAAGTATAAAGGGTAAAGAGAAGTGTGTGTCTGGGATTGTATTCTGGGAAACTGAACTATTTCTATGTCTAGATTTTATTTATTTATTTATTTATTTTTTTGGCTGTGCCAGTGGCATTCGGAAGTTCTCAGGACAAGGATCAAAACTATGCCACAGCAGCAGTGACAATGCCAGAACCTTATCTTACTAGGCCACCAGAGAACTTCCCATGTCTACTGTTGAAGGAAGATCTGGTGAAGTGACTCCAAAGGATATTTAGATGAAAGAAAAAATAGGAATTCCCACCCTGGCACAGTGGGTTAAAGGATTCAGCATTGCTGCAGCTATGGCTCGGATTCAATCCCTGGCCCAGGAACTTCCATATGCCAAGGGTGTGGCTATTAAAAAAAGAGAGAACGAGAGACAGAAAAAAAATAAACCAAGAGAATGCTGGGTCAAAGAAATTAAAATAGTAGAGTTCTGAAATGGCATAATTGGCCAATTGTGTCAAATGCTGCTGAGATATCATGTTGGGGGAGCACTGCATAATGATGATTAGAGATGAGATGGAGATGATTATGTTCAGAGGCTATAGTGTGATGTGCATTAGCTCAGGTGAGAGATAATGGCGACCTTAACCAGTGGATGAGTGATTAAGATTAATGGGAAAAAAGTGATAAATATTTGGAGAGCAAGTTGACATGAATCTATGATTGGTTAAATGCTAGGAATAAGAAGAGAAACGACTCAAGGATGGCCAGAATTTTGGAGATTTTTTTGGTTTGTTTAATTTTTTCTGCTGTGCACTTGTCAAGTGTGTAAATTCTGGGGCCAGGGTTGAAACCATGCCACAGCAGTGTCCAGTGCCACAGCAATGACAATGCTAAATCCTTAACCCACTGAGCTATCAGGGAACTCCCCAGGTTTCTGTTTGGATAATGCCTACTGTTGGCTTTGGGAGCAAAGAAAAGATGGAAAGATGCTAAGTGCAGCTTTAGACATGTTGAGTTTGATGTGAATGAGAGATATTTAAATAGAGATATCCCTTTGGTTAGGGAGAAATTCCTAAGAGCGGAAATGAAGATGCAGATTAAGACATCATGAATCCGTGAGCGGAAGTGAATGATGTTGCTTCGGGAGAGTGTATGGACTTGGAAGGGTAATCTGTACTTTGCCTGAGCTGTTGAGGCAGGACATCCACTGCTCAGGTCACTCAGACACGAACAGCTATCTGCGGGTGTGCGGACTCTTCAGTTTCCTGAAGCACAGCAGTTTAGGAAACTTTGAGAAAGAGGGGGAAGAGGTGCAGGAGGGGGCCCTGCAGAGAAAAAATATTAAGTGCACAAGCAGAGGCAGAACTCTCAAGTCATATAAATACAAAGTGGACAGAAATTAGGAATAAAGAAAGACCTAAAGAATATGGTTTTAGGGAGTTCCCTTCGTGGCTCAGTGGTTAACAAATCCGACTAAGAAACACGAGGTTGCAGGTTCAATCCCTGGGTTAAGAGTCTGGCGTTGACGTGAACTGTGGTGTAGGTTGCAGACACAGCTCAGATCCTGTGTTGCTGTGGCTGTGGTGTAGCTCAGCAGCTACAGCTCCAATTAGACCCCTAGCCTGGGAACCTCCATATGCTGTGGGTGTGGCCCTAGAAAAGGCAAAAAAAAAAAAAAGGAAAGAATATGGTTTTAGAGATGCCAGGGGAAGGAGAGGATGATCAGTGGTATTAAACTTACTTGAGCTGTGAAGTACTAAAATAACAGGCACTGAAGTTACTAATAAATAGATCATTTTCCTCTAATTAGGAATAATTTTGGAGTTCCTGTTTTGGCTCAGTGGGTTAAGAACCTGACTCAGTGTCTGAGAGGATGCAGTTGTGATCCCTGGGTTAAGGATCTGGCATTGCCACAAGCTGCGGCATAGGTAAGAGCAGCAGCTTAGATCTGGTGTTACTGTGGCTGTGGTTTAGGCTGCAACTACAGCTCCAATTTGATCCCTAGCCAGGGAATTTCCATATGTCACAAGTGTAGCCTTAAAAAGAAAGAAAAAAAGTAATTGCAGTAAAATATGAGTTTATATAAGACAAATTTCAGTGAAATAAGAATTGAGAATGTCAGTGCCAACAGCCAAAATGTGCCACTTTTTTGGGAAGAAACCAGTTTTGAGCGTGTGGCAAGATGGAGCCTTAAACAAAGTCCATGATACATTTGCTATAGCGATGAGTTACGTGACAGGAAGTTGGTGGTGCTCTATTTTATCAGAGGAGTGGAAAGGGAAGTAAAATTTTCAGACAAAATGGAAATGAACAGAGAGAAAGATAGTCCTGAAAGTGTTCTAGCTGATGAAGAAGTCTTCTTTCCAGGAGTGGCTGCCATGCCTGATTCAGCAGGTATTATCAAATGTAATTTATATGTAACTAGAATAATTCACCACTACCAAGTTTATTTATTCCAGGAATGCAAAGTTGCTTCAATATTAAAAAATCAGTAATCATAATTCACCACATTTACAGTCTCATGAAGAAAAATCATGATTGTATCAATTCATGCAGAAAAAGTATTTGACAAAATTCGCTCCCATTCATGATAAAAAATTCTTAGCAAACTAGGCGTAGAAAGGAAATCATCAACCTGATAAAGATTGTCAAAAAAACAAAAAAACAAAAACCAGGCAACAGTTAATATGACATAATGTTGAATAGTGGAAGCCTGAATGCTTCCCTTGAAGGATGAGTACAAAAAGATGACCTTTTTCTACTTGGTAGTTAAAGTCCTGACCAATTCAATAGGATCAAGAAAGGAAACTAATGCTTACATATTGACCACGAAAAAATAAAGATTCCTCTACTTGCAGATTACATGATTGACTACATAGAAAAGAATCTGCAAAAAACAAAAATGAAAAAACAGTCCATAACTAGTAAGTAAACTGAGTAAGGTCACAAGATACAAGGTCAACATACACAACTAACTGGATTTCTAAATACTAGTAAATAACAATTAGAAATGGAAATTTAAAATTCAGTGTATTTACAAGAGCTCAAAAAATAGATATAAACCTAAGAAAGCATTATCGGATCTATATGCTGAAAAGGATAAAACACTGGTAAAAAAAAAAATCAAAGACCTAAATAAATGGAGAAAAATATCATGCTTATAAGATCAGGAGACAGTATATACTAATTAGAGCAAATTCATCAATAGGCTAAACACAATTCATCAAAATCCCAGCAGTTTACGTAGAATTGTCCTTGCTTCAGCAATGAAAGTTCCACTTCCTAAGAAACCCCTATGTGGTATGTGATATTTGGGATATGAGTGAGAAAAAAATGGGGAAAAAAACAGAGAGTCATTAAGCAGCCACAAAATAGAGGCTTCATACATTTTAGTGTAAAATAGATACAGCTAGAATTATCTGCTTTTTATAGTTCCTGTCACTGTTTTGTTTTTTGATTTTTTTCCCTGGCCCTTATGTTGGCAAGTATAATTTACAGTGCACAGTAATGGACCAACAATTATTGCATCACAAGTATTGTTGTGATTTAAATGTACTGTGTAGACATGCTGTGATCATGTATGTGAGTTCACATTTCACTTTTCCTGTGGATTAATAGCTCTGTTTGGTATCCATTTAGAGCTACTACAGTTTTCACCTTTATGAATACTGTGACCATATTTTTCAAGAATTTAAATAGCGAAAATGAGAATAATTTCAATAATTCAAGCCAGCCTGTCCCACACTGCCCTGAAAAGAAGGCGAAATAGCCATGTGATTTTAATGACTTTTGAAGGGCACATACCAATGTTGTAGAAATGCCAATAAACAAAATAGAGAATATTGCACCATATAGAGAAAAAAATTGGGTTTTGTATAGTAGAGAATGTGATGTGATCTACATCAATTTGCTGAGGCTGCTGTAACAGAGTACTATAGACTGAATGGCTTAAACAACAGAAATCTATTTTCTCACATTTCGGGAGGCTAGAAATCTGAGATCAAGGTGTCAGCAGGGCTGGTCCCTTCTGAGGGATGAAAAAGAAGAATGTGCTCCAGGCTTGTAGATGGCTGTGTTCTCCCTGTGTCTTCACATTGCCTTCCTTTTGTATGGAGACTGAATCTCAAAAGTTGGGGCAAAATAACAAATACTCCTAAAAGGATCAACAGCTTCTCTCCTTTCTTTCTTTTTCTTTTGGGGGGTGATCTCCCCTAAGGACTCCAGTGCTCAGCTGAAAGTAGCAGCTACTGTATTAGCATGGGCATGCCACACAAACATACACGCACCATCGTTTTGCTCTCTTAAGTGAAGTCAGCTTTGTGAGCTGCAAGTACAGTGTCCTTTGGGCAAACAAAGGAGGCCATTCTGATAAGGAATGTATTGTTCCCTTACCTTGCAGAACTGATTCTATTAGTTTTTCCCACCACCACGCTTTCTACAGCATATGAAGTGACACGTCGAATCAAGGCATGGCTGGCAACAAAAATATACCCCCAGCTCTTTAGCATTTTGATTTGAAAAAATGGAGCTTTGGGAGTTCCCTGGTGTCTCGGAGAGGTAAGGACTCAGTGCTGTCACTGCTGTGGCACTGTTTCAACCCCTGGCCCCAGAACTTCTGCATGCCACAAGCAAGGCCAAAAAGGAAGAAGAAGAAGAAGAGGAAGAAGCATCTAAATTAAGAAAAAAGGAGCTTCAAATTGCCTTTTTGTTTTCTATGAAAAATTTAATTGAACCAGAAAAAAACATAAAAGAGAAGATTATTGATATCTTGTCCAAATCCAAACTAGACTTTGCTCATATATCAGCATGTTTGGCAGATGGTGCTAACGTAAATCTGGCAATTTCATTCAGTCTATGAGTTTCTTGCCAAAGAAAATAAAAGGAAAAGATCTTACTTGCTAAATGTCCCATACACCTGCCTTTAAATTATATTTTCAGTGTGTGGGAGAAAGAGGATGTCTTTGTCTACTGTAGAAATACACTGAGTTAAGAATAAAGAGAAGAGAACAATAAGAGACTATTTCAGAACTTTAAAAACATCATCAGAAAAGGATGCCCAAGTTAAAGAGGGCTTTCCCAAAATTTCTTTTCCTTTTTTTTAATTGTAACTTATTTGGGAGTCCCCACTGTGGTGCTGTGGGTTAAGTATCAGTATTGCAATGCCTCAGATCACTGTTGAGGCTTGGGTTTAATCCTGGGCCTGGTGCAGTGGGTTAAAGTATCCGGCATTGCCACAGCTGTAGTGCAATCGCAGCAGCAGCTCAGATTCAGTCCCTGGCCTGGGAACTTCCATATGCAGCAAGTATGGATATAAAAATTACATAAATAAAAATGTAAAAATATAAATAAATAAATTTGATTTCACTAGTCCAATTTACCTCTATGCCCTGAAATCAGTTTCTCTGAGAAAGAGGGTTAATTTATGATAGCATCCAATGCACTGCACAATTTTTATAAATCATGGATATTTTAGATGTTAGTAGCTTATATGATGAATTTATAGAAGAAAAAGATACAGGTGACAAAAGTCTAGTCTATCAAAATACACCAGTAGATTCAAAGTACTTTACGTTTTGAATATTTTTTTGGAAGCAGACATTTTTTGAGAGCTGGAAACTAACTCCTACAAATTTAAAAATCTACTGTTGCTGATAAGTAGAATTCTATGTATCCTATGTTCAGGAGTGTTTGCTGAGAAAACATTTAGCTTGATGTCATCACACTGGACTTTCACAAGGAATCAGTATCATGTGGACAGGTTAAGAGCAGACCTGTGAACCAAAGTGAACTATATGGTTGTGTTTAGTCTTTTCACCACATAAAAATATGACTTATCACAAGAGCTAGAGGCTTTTTAGAGAAATGTTATTAGAAAAGGAAACACAAGGAGAAAAAATACCCCATGCATCATGGGACAGAAAGAACTATGTCATTGTTATTTTAAAATTAAATATAGGAGTTCCCTTTGTGGCTCAGCAGAAACAAATCCAGCAAGTATCTATGAAGATACAGGTTTAATACCTGGCCTTGCTCAGTGGGCATTGCTGGGAGATGTGGTGCAGGTCGCAGACACAGCTTTGATCTTGTGTTGCTGTGGCTCTAGTAGGCTGGCAGCTACAGCCTACACTAGCCTGGGAACCTAGCCTGGGAACCTCCGTATGCCATGAAATCAGCCCTAAACAGCAAAAAAATAAAAACAAAAATTAAATTAATTTAAATATAATAATATCCTCTATCCTTTGAATTTGCATCTCCCTAAAATTCTAACTTCTATGTATATTAAGAAAAACTAAAATATAGTCTTCAATATTCAAATATGCAATCAAGAATAAAAATAAGGAGTTCCCTGGTGGCCCAGTGGTTAAGGACTCAGCTTTGTCACTGCTCAAATTCAATCCCTGGTCCAGGAACTTCTGCATGATGTGGACACAGCCAATTAATTTGCATATAAACCACTGTTTTCATAAGCTATATTAAAGTAAAAATACCTGTGTATATGTATTTTTTTTTTCTTTTTAGGGCTGCGCCAGCGGCATATAGAAATTTCCAGGCTAGGAGTCCAATAGGAGCTGTAGACACTGGCCTCCATCAGAGCCACAGCAATGCCAGATCCAAGCCGTGTCTGCAAACTACACCACGGCTGATAGCAATGCCAGATCCTTAACCCACTGAGTGAGGCCAAGGATCAAACCCACATCCTTGTAGATACTAGTTGGGTTTATTTCCCCACAGCCACGACAGAAACTCCCTATAATTATTTGTTATATATGATGTTGTTATAATTTATTTTTTCTGGTATGACTGTGTTCTGGATTGACTCTCTAAATGGTTGGTCACCTTGGATTTAGACAAACTGATTCTAAAATTTATATTGAGAAGCAAACATTCTGGAATAGCTAGAGCAATTTCGTAAAAGAAGAATAAAGTCGGAGGAATTGCTCTACCCAATTTTAATACTTAGTATACAACTCTGCAATCAGTGTGGTATTTGGCAGAGGGATAGGCACATAGATCACTGGAGCAGAATACATAACTCAGAAATAGATTTGCCACAAGGACAGCCAACTGATTTCTGACAAAGGTGCAACAGCATTACAGTAGAAGAAGGATTTGCTGTCTTTTCAAGAAACGATGTTGGGGAGTTCCCTTCGTGGCTCAGTGGTTAGTGAATCCGACTAGGAACCAGGAGGTTGCGGGTTCGATCCCTGGCCT
>PVHT021183530.1:16094030-16134932 GCA_004024745.2 Catagonus wagneri | reverse complement strand
ACCAAAAAAAAAAAAAAAAAACGATGTTGGAGCCATTAGGTGTCTATACTTAAAAAAAACAAACAAACAAAGCCCAGGGACATTAAATTCACCTCAGACCTTATCCAAAGATTAACTCAAAGCAAATTAAATAGTTAATTGTAAAATGTAAATCTCTTAAACTTTTAAGAGAAAACATGGAGGGAAATCTTCATAACTTAATTTAGAGAAAGACACAGAAAGCATGATCCACAAAAGAAAGGTCTAATAGGAGTTCCGTGGTGGTCTAGGGAATTGTCACCACTGTGGTGTGAATCACTGTTGTGGCACAGGTTCAATCGCTGGTCCAGAGAACTTCTGCATGCTGCAAGCACAGCCAAAATAAATAAATAAAAATTAAAAATTACCGTTCTTTGGGAAAAAATTAAAAAGCAAAATTAAATAAAACAAGACAATAAATAAAATTATTCTTCTTTGGGAGTTCCCTGGTGACTCAGCAGGTTAGGCATCTGGTATTAGCACTGCTGTGGCTCAAGTCACTGCTTTGGTATGGATTTGATTCCTGGCCCAGGAACTTCTGTATGCTGAGGGTATGGCACCCCAGCAAAATGTGTGTGTGTATATACACACACACACACACACACACACACATACACACACATATATATATATACAAAATACACATACAGTTATTTGATAGACACTGTTTTGGGGGGTTATTTGTTTTTTAGGGCTACACCTATAGCATATGGAAGTTCCCAGGCCAGGAATTGAATCTGAGCAGCAGCTGCAACAATGTTGGATCCTTTAGCCCACTGCACCAGACCAGGGATTGAACCTCTGCTTCTACAGCGACCCAAGCCACTGCAATCAGATTCTTAATCCCCTGTACCACAGCAGGAATTCCCTGAAAGACACCGTTAAGAAAAATGAAAACAGGAAGCCAAAGACTGGGGAAAATTGTTTGTGAGCCACAAACCCCCAAAAAGGATATATACCCAGAAAATATAAAGGACTCTAAATTCTGCATTATGAAAACATCTCATTAGAAAATGGTCAGAGACAGAAATGGACACTTAAGCAAACTGGTTATATGGATGGCAAATTAGCCTATGGTAAGATGGGTAATACCAATAGCCATTAGGGAAATGTTAACTAAAACCACAATAAGATATCACTACACACAAATTAGAATGGCTGAAAGAAACTATACTGTCAGTATCCAAGAGAGGCTGTGGAACAACCAGACCTCTCACACAATTGGTCGAAATGTAAATTTGCAAAGCCATTCTGCAAGATTGTTTGGCAGTTTCTCGTAAAGTTAAACATACACATACCATAACACCTAATTTCCCAACTCCTGGGTAATTATTCTACAGAAATGATGGCACATTTGCATAAGCAACAGATACACACGTGCTTATACCAGCTTTATTTTGCAATAGCCTACAACCCGTGAATGCATAAATCATGGTATGTGTATACAAATAACTATTTCTCAGCAATAGAAAGGAACTGAATGTCATTACACACAGAACTTGGATGGATAATAAGGGTGTTATATTAAGTGCTAACAGCCATTATTGGAGCTCCAGTTATGGCACAGCAGAAATGACTCTGACTAGTATCCATGAGGATGTGGGTTCCATCCCTGATCTTGCTAAGTGGGTCGGGGATCCAGTGTTGCCGTGAGCTGCGGTGTAGGTCACAGACACAGCTTGGATCTGGTGTTGCTGTGGCTGTGGTGTAGGCCAGCAGCTATGGCCTCAATTCGACCCCTAGCCTGGGAACTTTCATATACCGCGTGTGGCCCTAAAAAGAAAAAACAAAAAGCCAATATCAAAGGATACTGTATGATTCCAATTTCATAACATTTTTTTAATTTTTATTTTTCCATTATAGCTGGCTTACAGTTTTCTGTCAATTTTTCAACTGTACACTGTGGTGACCCAGTTACACATACATATATAGATTCATCACAAGTTATTAGGCATAGTTCCTGGTGCTATACAGCCAAATCTCCTTGCTTTTCTATCCCAAAGGCAATAATCTACAACTATTAACCCCAGAATCCCATCCCATCCCACTCCCTCCCCCACCCTCTTGGCAACCACAAGTCTGTTCCCCAAGCTCATGATCTTCTTTTCTATAGAAATGTTCATTTTTGCAGTCTATTAGATTCCAGATATAAGTGATATCATATGGTATTTGTCTTTCTCTTTCTGACTTACTTCACTCAGTAGGAGGGTCTCTAATTCCACCCATGTTGCTGCAAATGGCATTATTTCATTCTTTTTTAAGGCTGAGTAATATTCCATCTTGTATATATACCATATCTTTCTAATCCAATCATCTGCCGATGCACATTTGGGTTGTTTCCATGTCCTGGCTATTGTGAATAGTGCTGCAATGAATACGCAAGTGCATGTGTCTTTTTCCAATTTCATAACATTTTTAAAAATAACAAAATTATAGTGAGGGAAAATAGATAAATGGTTGCAAGAGTTAAAGGAAAGGTGGGACTATAAAGGGGGAACATGAGACTATTTATTTGTAGGGATGAAACAGTTCTATATCCTGTTTGATGGCTACACTAATCTATACCTGCAATAAAACTTCATAGAATGATACACTCCTTCCAAAGAAAAATCAATGCATTTCAGAAGTGGTGAAACCCAAATAAGGTTTTTGTTTTATTTAATAGTATTGTGGCAATGTTAATTTCCTAGTTTTTATTATTCTACTCTGGGTTATGTAAGTTTATATCATGGTCCCCCTAAAGGAAGGGGACATTGAAATTCCTTGTACTGTTTTTGCAATTTCTATGTGAGCCTAAAATTAGTTTAAAATGAACAGTTTTTAAAAATGAATGCTAATAGTAGTACAGAGACAGAAAAATTCTTAGAACTGCTTAAGAATAGTGTGACAGAGTTCTCTGGTGGTTCAGCAGGTTAAGTATCCGAGCTGTCACTGTTGTGGCCCAGGCTGCAGCTGAGGTTCAGGTTTGATCCCTGGCCCAGGAACTTTCATATACTATGGGTGTAGGACAAAAAAAAAAAAAAAAAAAAAAGGAAAAGTGGGGCATCAATCCTTCTGACCATCCAGTGTGCCTCATAACGTGAGAAAAACTCCCAACATTTTTTAAAAAGCAGATAAGAGTGATAAAAGGATAAAGTATGACACTTCTAAACGGCTGTAAAATCATCAAAGTTCCCAGGATATAGTAGCATAGTAATGATGGTGTTAACAGTAATGGCTAAAACTTACAAAGCACTTAGTATGTAGTTCTTTTTTTTTTTTTTTTTTGATCTTTTTTAGGGCTGCACCAGAGGCACATGGAGGTTTCCAGGCTAGGGGTCAAATCAGAGTTGTAGCCACTGGCCAACAACACAACCACAGCAACGCCAGATCTGAACCATGTCTGCGACCTACACCACAGCTCAAGGCAATGCCGTATCCTTAACCCACTGAGCAAGGCCAGGGATAGAACCTGTGTCCTCATGAATACTAGTTACATTCTATTCCACTGAGCCACGATGGGAACTCCAGTATGTAATTCTTAGAACTACCTAAGAGTATGTATTTCCTTACCACCATTTTACAGATAAGAAACTAAGACACATAGGAGTTCCCTTCATGGCTCAGTGGTTAACGAATCCGACTAAGAACCATGAGGTTGCAGGTTCGATCCCTGACTTTGCTCAGTGGGTTAAGGATTCAGCGTTGCCATGAGCTGTGGTGAAGGCTGTAGACGCAGCTCGGATCCCGCGTTGCTGAGGCTGTGGCGAAGGCCGGCGGCTACAGCTCCTGTTAGACCCCTAGCCTGGGAACCTCCATATGCCGCTGGTGCGGCTCTACATAAAAGCAAA
The DNA here is from genome assembly GCA_004024745.2 of Catagonus wagneri. Classification (NCBI taxonomy): domain Eukaryota; kingdom Metazoa; phylum Chordata; class Mammalia; order Artiodactyla; family Tayassuidae; genus Catagonus; species Catagonus wagneri. The sequence goes on along the minus strand of PVHT021183530.1, from coordinate 16,131,084 downwards.
AAGACAAAAAAAAAAAAAGAAACTAAGAAGCATAGATATTCATACATATAACCTTGACCACAGAGCTAGTTAATGACCTCAGTGGGGCTTTCACCCAAGGTGGCCTGGTCCTAGAATATGTAGAGAACACAGAAAAAAAAATTGTGTAATGTATTCTGAACTTATGAAAAGTAAAGAGGTCATAATCACAACAGATGAAAGCACTTTCAATATTTTGATGCATTCTCTCTCTTTTTTTTTTTGGCTTTTTTTGGTCTTTTTTGGGCTGCACTTGCGGCATATGGAGGTTCCCAGGCTAGAGGTGTAATTGGAGCTGTTGCTGCCAGCTTACACCAGAGCCACAGCAATGGCAGATCCAAGCCATGTCTGCAAACTACAGCACAGCTCATGGCAACGCCGGATCATTAACCCACGGAGCGAGGCCAGGGATCAAACCCACAACCTCATGGTTCCTAGTTGGATTCATTTCCACTACGCCACGACGGTAACTCCTTGATGCTTTTTCTGTTGGTAGGATGTGCTAATTCTTATTCTGAGAAGATGGACTAGAGCACTGAGAGAAAAACGACATCCCTGTCTATGTAGAGCAGGGTCTAATGGTGTGTAGGGGTGAGGCAATACAAATAAAATAAGCATAAGAAAATTTCAGGTGACACATCTTAAAGTAGAATAACGGGTTAAGATTGTCAGAGAAGCCCTCTCTGAGATAATGACACCTGGCCAAGGTCTGGAAGAAGTGAGGGAGTGGGCCAGGAGAATTTCTCAGCGGAGCAGTAGGACATTTTGGGCAGAGCACAGAATATCTGTGATGGCCTGGTTGCTGGGACTGGATCCAAGGTGTACAAGAAGGCCTCTGTGGTTGGAATTAGACATGGGAAATGGAATTTGGTAGCCATGTGGCCAGGATCATGCCCTATGGTCCAGATGACACAGCTCATTCAGAAAGTCTCTTCATACAGCCAGCACGTTATATTTTCTTCCCTTTACAGTTTGTTTTTCAAGAATGCAGTGTTTCCTAATCCCAACAGAAGACAATGCACAAGTGATGTTCCTCTGTCCACTCCATCCCTCCTTTTGATGGAGCAGTTCCCTTAGGTATATGTGAAAGATGTGTCCTCAGGGGCACCTCCACTGGAGCTCTCTCTGAGCCTGGCTTTGGGGGAGTTCAGTGGAGCTGGTGTCAATTCCGTATCTCCATTCTCAGAAGTCCCAGCAGATCAAATAGAACTTCAACCCAAAACTTGCCCCAGCAGTTCAGGAAGAAATCAAGGCCTCTCAAGATTCTTAGTGAAGGGTGTGGCTGAACTCTTCTGCCACCTTGTGACTGATTCCATTTCTCCCTTACCATCATCAGATGGACTCTTGTCCAGAAACTCTTTGACTAGGACATTCATTTTCAGGAAAGGGTCCTGAGGAGATCAAAGGATGTAGGACTTTTCAACACGGCACTAAGGCTAAATCAAAGTATATACCTAGCAGTGAAATGGAAGGTGGATTGTGAAAGAAAAGGGGGTCAGGTATTTCATGAACTCCTAATAAATAAAGAGAATGAAGAACGAGGTTGGGTTTGAGAAAGAAGAACTAAGGGGTTAAATTCTGCAAACGTCTCCTCCTTGGAACTCCAATTAATTGTCTATCTCTTCCGTATGACAAATGCTTAAGCTCCAATGAATCCAATGCATCCTTTCTCTACACACCCTGAGACTGAATCTCCTGCTGTCAGGACATGTGTCTGCCTGTCTGTAGGCAATTTCCCCTTTCCTTCCCAGACCCTGCAACTTATCCTCACTCGCTTCAAGCTCACTCTGTCCTACTAGTCGGAGAGGAAATCTGGGCTGTCAGTCAAGAACTCCCTCAGTGCTTGGCCCTTATATAGTACAAGATATATGCCTAGATCCAGCCTTTCTGCCCTTTTTTTTTAATTATAAATGTGACTTTCCCAACAACACATCCCATCTCCTATGAGAGCAATTTTCCTTCAGCTCGCCTTGGTGTATTTTCAAGTTCTCCCTCTCTGCCTCATAGATTCATGCCCTAAATATACATTGTACTCCCTGCCTTGGCAGTAACGGCAGTGCTGTTTGTCACACACTTCTCATTCTGTGCTGTTCTAAGTTCTTCACAACTTAGGGCATAAATATCAATTCCAGGGCTGATGGCAAAGCTTGGTAAACTGATTCAAAGTGTCATTTTAAACTTAAACCAACATGGAAACTTAATGACTCTTTGTCAAGTCCCTGACACTTTTATTCTTTGATTGCATTATACTGTGAAGATGGATGTACAATTTGGGTGAAATATTTCATATAAATCATGAAATTTCAAAGAAATAGGTTCAAGAGCCATTAGAGTAGTATCTTTAGCTCTGTCACACACCTATGAATCTTATATGCTTTATAGAGATTCTTTGCCTAAAATTTTGAAATGTACTTCCACTTCTGGGTTGGGAGCAAAAAGTTCCACCATAATCATGAGAGCAATATGGATAAATTAAAAGAACCCATTGGCAAGTTGAAGGCAAAGGTAAATCTGAACGAATTAAATTCCAAAAATGGCAGCCCTTCCTAGGAGCTTTAATGGTACTTTAATCTCCCTTGGTACTTTAATCTCTGTGGGTAATGGAGAAGCAGAAACAAACTCCCCATGGAGGGCTATTAACAAACTACATTTTTTTCCTTTTTTACTGCCGCACCCGTGGCCTATGGAAGTTGCCAGGCTATGGGCTGAATTAGATCTGCAGCTGCAGGCCTACATTACAACCACAGCAACCCCAGATGGGAACCATATTCTGCAACCTACACCACAGCTCATGGCAATGCAGGATCCTTAACCCACTGAGCCAGGGGATCAGACCCACTTCCTCACAAATACTATGTTGAGCTCTTAACCTGCTGAGCCACATTGTGAACTCCTTAACAAACTTTTATTGACTTCGTAGTGTCTGATGTGACAAATTCAAATTCTGAGGAGTCTAAAAGAACTCCTAAATCCACATGCCGAATCTCCTTCCAGGTTTACAGACTGCATATGAGTATCACACCAGTGGCTGACAGTGGGGCAGGGGAAACAAGATAAACTCATGAACTCTCCCCTGAGTGCAAGGTAGTGACTGGGAGGAGGACGCTGAGGTTGAATAGGAGAAGTAAAACCCTCTGAGGTATACAGACCCCTCCCAAGTTCAAGGCAGTAGCCTGCAGTAGGCTGTGAACAGAGAAAGAACTGGCAACATTTATTCCTAAATGCACAATAAATCTCCCTTGAGTGCACTGGAGTGGCCTAAGAAAGACTAGAGGCAATTGCAACTAGAGATTCTCATACTAAGTGAAACAAGCAAAAATATCTTTCAAGAATGAAGTTGAAGGAGTTCCCATCGGGGCTCAGTATAAATGAATCTGACTAGTATCCACGAAGATGCAGGTTCAATCCCTGGCCTTGCTCAGTGGGTTAAGGATCTGGCATTGCCGTGAGCTGTGGTGTAGTTCGCAGATGCAGCTTGTAGATGGTGTTGCTGTGGCTGGGGTGGGCTGGCGCCTACAGCTCCAATTCATCCCCTAGCCTGGGAACCTCCATATGCCATAGGTGCAGCCTTAATAAAAGCAAAAAAAAAAAAAAAAAAGTAAACATAGGAATAAAGTTAAAATTGATCTTGGCAGTGTATTTTTTTTGGCTGTGTGTGTTTTGTTGTTTGGTTGGTTGGTTTATTTGTTTTTTTGATTTGATACCAAAAGCAAATCTAACAAAAGGCAAAGTGAACAAGTCGAACTATGTGAAACTAAGAAGCTTCTGCATGGCAAAGGAAACCATCAACAAAATATAAGCAATTTATGAAATTGGTGAAAATATTTGCAAACTATATATCTAATATGGAGTTAGTATCCAAAATGTTTAAAGAACTCATACAACTCAATAGCAAAAAACCCCCAGACAATACAATTGAAAAGTGGGAAGAGGAACTAAATAGACATTTTCCCAAAAGAAGATACACGAGGTACTCAATTTCACTAATAACCAAGGAAAAGCAAAGGAAAACCACAATGATATATCAAACTTGTTAGAATGGCTATTATCAAAAATACAAGAAATAAGAAATGTTGGCAAGGAGCTCCTGCTGTGGTGCAGCAGGTTAAGAATCCAGTGTTGCCACAGCCTAAGGCATAGTTTGCAGCAGTGCTTTGGATTCAGTCCCTCGCCTGAGAACTTCCATATGCTGTGGGTGTGGCTGAAAAGGAGGGGAAAAAAAAGAAGTGTTGGCAAGAATTTGTAGAAAAAAGGGAGAATTTCAACATTTTTTGAACTACTGGTGAGAATGTAAATTGCTTAAGTCACTGTGGAAAACAGTGTGGAAGTTCCTTAAAAAATTTAAAAATGATGGAGTTCCCATCGTGGCGCAGCAGTTAACGAATCCGACAAGGAACCATGAGGTTGTGGGTTCGGTCCCTGGCCTTGCTCAGTGGGTTAAGGATCCGGCGTTGCCGTGAGCTGTGGTGTAGTTCGCAGACGCGGCTTGGATCCTGCATTGCTGTGGCTGTGGCGTAGGCCGGCGGCTGCAGCTCCGATTAGACCCCTAGCCTGGGAACCTCCCCATGCCGCAGGTGCAGCACTAAAATGACAAAAGGCAAAAAAAAAAAAAATGAAAAATGTAATTACCATATGATCTAGAAATTCCCCATCTAGGTATATATTCAAAGGTGACAAAAATCACTATCTGGAAAATATATTTATACCTCCATTTTCATTGCAGCATTGTTTACAGTAGCCACGACAGAAAACAAATTGTTTGTAGATGGATAGATACATAAAGAAAATGAGGAATTTGTGTGTGCGTGTTTGAATAATGGAATATTATTCAGCCATTAAAAAGTAGAAAATACTCGGACTTCCTGTCATGGTGCAGTGGAAACGAACCCAACTAGGAACCATGAGGTTGCAAGTTCTAGCCCTAGCCTTGCTCAGTGGGTTAAGGATATGGCATTGCTGAGAGCTGTGGTCGCAGACATGGCTCGGATCCCACATTGCTGTGACTGTGGCATAGGCTGGCGGCTGCAGCTCTGATTAGACCCCTAGCCTGGGAACCTCCATATGCCACACTTGTGGCCCTAAAAACCAAAAAAAGAAAATACTTGAGTTCCCATTCTGGTGCAACAGATCAGCGGGGTCTTTGCAGTACCAGGTCACAGGTTCTATCCCAGGTGGCATAGTGGATTAAAATGTTCCAGTGTAGCTGCAGCTGCAGCATAAGTCATAACTGCAGCTCATATATGATCCCTGGCCCCAGGAGCTCTTATATGCTGCAGGGTGGCCAAAAGAGGAAAAACAGAAAACTCTGCCATTTGTTACAACATGGACCTGGAGGGCCTTATGCCAAATGAGATAAGTTGGGCAGAGAAAGACAAATATTATATGATCCCTTTACTTGGAATCTAAAAGAAACCAAGCTTGTAGATACAAAAAACAGATTGGTAGTTGCCAGAGGTGGGGTGAGGGGTGGGCAAAGTGGTTGGAGGTAGTCAAAAAAAGAAGAATGATGGTAAAATAAAGTCATTTTTAGATAGACAATAGCTGAGAAAATTTAGTTTCCTGCTAACATTCCCTACAAGTAATACTAAGGAAACTTTATCAGGCTGAAGGGCATTAATACTAGAAAAGATCTTGATTAATGCAGTAGTGGAGGGAACTAGAAAGAATTTGTGGGAGTTCCCACTGTGGTTCAGCAGTAATGAAACCTGACAGTATCCACGAGGATGTATGTTCAATCCCTGGCCTCGCATTGCCGTGAGCTGTGGTATAGGTCACAGACGTGGCTCAGATCCCATGTTGCTGTGGCTGTGGCATAGGGTGGCAACTACAGCTCAATTGGACCCCTAGCCCGGGCATTTCCATATGCTGCTGTTGCAGCCCTAAAAAGCCAAAAAAAATAAAAGGAAGTTTATGTGTGTATATACATGTACACATACATATATATATGTGTACATGTATATACACATATAAGATATATAGCATAAAAGAACTAAAAATTATTGTAATAATCATCATATGTACAAGCATGCTTATAATACTTTAACATAATAATTTAACATAGTACCAAACACATGAAAATCATATATTCTAAATTATACATACATAGATATATAATCTAGGCAGTCCTTGACTTGCATAGTACTGTGTTGACTGAAACTTGTGCATATCAGAACAATGTTTTTTCTGTTTGCATAGAACCTTAGCCACCAGACACTAGTGCAAAGTGAGTACACTTTTTCAGTGTGCACAAGCTTCAGTTAATATGGCTTTATGCACTTTAAGAACTGCATATATATAATATCTATTTTTTGACCACCTTCATTCATTTCGCCACTCCTCACCCTCACCTCTGGCAACCACCTATCTGTTTTCTGTATATAATATCATATATGATTTTGAAAAGACAATTGTCCATTTAAAGCAAAATGAATAGTTATATGCCATGTGTTGTGGGGTTTGTGGCATATACAGAGGTAAAATTAAAAGCCATAAGAGCACAGAGGGTATGAGCAGTTTAAATGGAATTACATTGTTGAAAAGCATTTATATTATTCATGAACTAGGTAGTATGTTTGATGAAAATAGCACTAAGTTAAAGATTCATAATGTACTCTGTAGAGCAACCATTAAAAAATGAAGAAGGGGGAGTTCTCTTGGAACACAGCAGGTTAAGGATCTGGTATTATCACTGCTGTGGCTTAGGTCACTGCTGTGGTGCAAGTTTGATCCCTTGCCCAGCAACTTCCACATACTGTGATAGTGGCCCACCCAGAAATGAAGGAGATATAAAAGTCAGTATCAGAGACAAAACTGAATACTAAACTAATCGATTAAGCCTAAATTGGAAAAAAAAAAAAGACCGCATACATAGAAAACAAATACCAGTGTAGTCAACTTTTATCCTGTTCTCATTAATTACACTAAATGCTGACTAAATATTTTAAGAAAAAGATAGAAATTAGCAGAACGGGTTAATAAATCACAACTTTAGTTTGTTAATTTTATGACTGGAGCACAGGGTGTCCAAATATTTGCTTGAAAATAATTCTGGGTGTTTCTGTGAAGGTGTTTTAGGTAAGGTTAGCATTAAAATCAGTAGACTGAGTGAAGCATATTATCCTCCATTATGCAGGTGGGCCTAACCCGATCAGTTGAGTGACTGAACAGCGCAAAAAGACTGACCCTCTCCCAACTAAGATGGAATTATTTCTGCCTTAGGACCTTTGAACTGGAGCATAGGCTTTCGTCCTACTTTCGGACTTAACCAAAACATCAGCACTGACTGCTTTCAAGCCTACTGGCCTTCAGAATGGAACTATAACATTAACTCTGCTGGTTCTTAGTCCTTTATATTCAGACTGGACTTAAACTATTAGCTCCTCTGGGTCTCCAGCCTGATGAATGACTCTGAAGATTTTGGGACTTGCCAGCCTCCATCATCACATTTGACAATTCCTTATAGTAAATCTGTAAGTTATATCTCTAAACATATATCTATAATTTATATCCTATAGGCAAATCTATAAATTATATATACATGCATATGTATAAATTGCATATATATATTTCCCACTAGTTTTGATTCTCTGAAGAACACTAATACACTAAGTATATCTTATTTATTAAAACATACTTTAACTATAAAGACCTGGGCAGATTAAAAGTTTAAAGATGCAAATAAACAGCACATATAATTGCTAAGCATAAAAATCAGTGTAGCTCTGTCAATATCAGACAGAGTAGACTTCAAGAGGAGAGGTGTTACAAGCTAGAGGGAGCATTTCATAATGATAAAAAGGTAAACATCAAAAAGGCATAATCACACACATAATGTGTGTTCTAATGAAAGATCTTATAATGCATTAGTTTAAATTCCTTAATCAAGGAGCGAAATAGACAAATCCACAACCAAATTTAGAGATTCTAACTTTCTAATGTTTTCATGAGTAATTAAGAGAATAAACAGATAAAAAACTCAATAAGGGTACAGAAGATGTGAACACCATGATCAAACTGACCTAAGTGACATTTATAGGACTATATCAAATAATAGAATCAAAGTAGTATACTTACTTTTCAAGTGGACAAAGAATATTTTTCAAAATATACCCTATATTAAGCACCAAATGCAAGTTGATATGTTTTAAACAACTGAAATAATATCAGGCATATTCTGTAATCACAGATCACAGTGGAATTAAAGTAATAATTAATATTATATAAATATTATATTAATATTTATATTAATATATAAATATGTATAAAATGTCCAAATTATTGGAAATTAAACAGCTTAATTCCTAACAACCCATAAATCAAACCAAAGAAAATTATAAAATGTTTTGAAATGAAACATCATAAAAATATAATATATCAAAATTTGAAAGATTATTCCACTGTAAGGCTGAACGAGATATATATAGCCTTAATACCTATATTACAAAAGAGGAAATATTCAAAATAAATTACCTAAGCTTTCATGTTCACAATATAGAAAAAGAATAAATCAAAATTAAAGTAGAAGAATGAATACAAGAGAAATAAGAGCTGAAATAAATGAAATAGAAAACAGACCAACAATAGAGAGAATTACAAAAGTTAATCTTTTATCTTTTAAAGAGTAAGAAAATGAGTAACACATAGAAATACTAATAAAAGGAGAAAGGAAACAAGAGGGAGAGAACAAATCACTCATGTCAGGCATGAAAGAGAGATAATACTACATATTATACAGATATTAAAAAGATAATAAAGGGAAATTTTGTTAATCCCATTTAGTTGAGAGATATTGTTCATATCCATGTTAAAACCATTTAATAATGAACTGTTAATAAAGGTAAATCGACAAAATTAAATTGATAAATTGACAACTTAGGTGAAATGGACAAATCCTTAAAAGCAAAAATTACTCAGACTGGCAAATGAGGAAACAGAAAAGCTGAATAATTTGATCAGTTAAAATCAACAAGAAGACAACCCAATTAAGAAATAGGACACAGAATGAAATATACAAAGAAGAAATACAAATGGTCTCCAAGTACAGCTGAAACTATCTTCCAACTGTCTTTGGCAGTTTTTTACAAAATTAAGTACGCTTGTAACTTACAATCTAGCATTTGTGCTCCTTGGTATGTACACAAATGAGTTGAAAACATAAATGTACACAAAGAGTCTTATTCAAAATTGCCCAAACTTGGAAGATCTCCACGTGTTCTATAACAGGTTAATGCTAATAAACAAACTATGGTAATGCCACACAGTAGAATATTAAGCCAAGATGAAAATAAATTATTCAAATACAAATGGATGTTTATAACAGATTTATTCATATTTGCTGAAATTTGGAAGCAAAGTAGGTGTTCTTTCATACATGAATGGATAAACTGTGGTACATCCAGACAATGGAATATTATTCAGTGCTAAAAATGAAGTAAGCTAGTAAGCCATGAAAAGACATGGAGGAATCTTATTTGCTTATTAGTAGATGAAAAAAGCCAATATGAAAAGTTTGCATACTGCATGATTCCAAGTATATCACATTCTGCAAAAGGTAAAACTATTGTGATATTTAAAAGGGCAGTGTTTGCCAGGGATCCAGGTCTGGGGGGTAGGGTGAATAGCAGAGCACAGAAGATTTTTAGGGTATTAAAATTATTCTATATTTCATAAAGGTAGATACATGTCATTATATGTTTGTCAAAACCCACAGACTAAGCGTTCCCTGGTGGGCTAGCAGTCAAGGATTTAGTGTTGTCACTGCTGTAGCTCAGGTTCAATCCCTGGCCCAGGGACTTTTGCACAGGGCAAGTGCAGCCAAAAAACAAACTAAAAACAAACAAAAATACAATGATACTACCTTTTCTTGTCCACTGGAATGCCTAAAATCAAAATGGCCAACTTCATCAATTCTAGAAAGGATAAGAAACAACTAGAACACTCATACATTGCTAATATGAGTATAAAATCATACATTCACAACTTCACATCCACTAGAATGGCCAAAATAAAAAGGACTGACAAACAAACTCGTGTAAGGCTACTGAGCACTTGGAATTTTCATACATTCTGAAAGAATGTAAAACTTTCTAGCCCAACAGTGGAGAAGAGTTGAACTTCCTTATAAATATAAACACACATTTAGGGAGTTCCCGTTGTGGCTCAGTGGTAACAAATCTGACTAGTATCCATAAAGATGTGTGTTTGATCCCTGGCCTCACTCAGTGGGTGGGGGATCCAGAGTTGCCATGACCTATGGTGTAGGTTGCAGACACAGCTCGGATCCTAAGTTGCTGTGGCTATGGCATAGACCAGCAGCTGTAGCTCTGATTCAACACCTAGCCTGGGAACTTCCATATGCTCTGGGTGCAGCCCTAAAAAAGATGAAATGTACACACACACACACACACACACACACACACACACACACACATTTAATCTATGATCCAGTCATTCAGTCTGACATTTACTCAAGACACACGAAATATATATGCCCAAAGAAAGACTTTTAGAAGAATTTCTGAAACAGTTTTTTTTTCCTGTACTAGCCCCAAATTATAAATATCTCAGTGTCAACAGGTAATGGATAATCAAATTGTACAGTATATTCAGAATGGAATTGTGTTTGACATTAAAAAGTAACAAATCAGAGTTCCGTTTGTGGCTCAGCAGCTAATGAACCGGACTAAGATCCATGAGGATGCGGGTTTGATACCTGGCCTTGCTTAGTGGGTTAAGGACCCAGAGTTGCTGTGAGCTATGGTATAGGTGGCAGACACAGCTCAGATCCCATGTTGCTGTAGCTGTGCCGTAGGCTGGCAGCTGTAGCTCCAATTCAACCCCTAGTCTGGGAACGTCCATATGCCATGGGTGCGGCCCTAAAAAGCAAATAAATAAATAAATAAATAAATAAATAAATAAATAAATAAATAAAGTAACAAACTTCTGGAGTTCCCTGGTAGCCTAGAGTCAGGGATTTGATATTGTCACTGCTGTGGCTTTGGTTAGACACCTGGCCCAGGAACTGACATGCCAGGGGTATGGTCAAAAAAATAAAAAAAAAAAACCTAAAAAGTAACAAACTTCTGATACACACAACTTGTTTAAATCTAAAAAATAAGTTTAAGCCAAACACAAAAAGAGTATATAGTGTACTCTTATACTATCCTGATTAGATTTACATGAAATTCAAGAACGTTTGACACTGATAAGATGAAACGGTGAGAGAAATCCAAAAGTGGTTTCCATGGCACATGAAAAAGATGCTTAACATTGCTAAGTATTAGAGAAATGCAAAACAAACTATCATGAAGTATTGCCTCACACCAGTCAGAATGGCTATCATGAAAAAAATCTACAAATTGGAGTTCCCACTGTGGCTCAGTGGGTTAAGGACCCAACATAGTCTCTGTGAGGACGTGGGTTCTCTCCCTGGCCTCATTCAGTGGGTTAGAGATCTGGTATTGCCACAAGCTGTGGCACAGGTCCCAGATGCACCTAAAATCTAGTATGCTGTGACTGTGGAATAGCCCTCAGCTGCAGCTCCAATTAGACCCCTGTCCTGGGAACTTCCATGTGCCCCAGGTGTGGCTGTAAAAATAAGAAAACACAAAGTCTACAAACTATAAATACCAGAGAAGGTATATAGAGAAAAGGCCCTCCTACAGTGTTGATGGAAATGCAAACTGGTGCAGCCATTATGGAAAATGGTATGAAGGACTCTTAAGAAACTAAAAATAAAGTTACCATGTGATCCAGCAATCCCACTTCTGGACATATATCCAAAAAAGATGAAAATTCTAATGTGAAAAGATACATTCACCCCAGTGTTCATAGCAGCTATTTACAAGAGCCAAGACATGGAAACAACCCATGTGCCCATTAACAGCCAATTGCTTTAAGATATGTTATATACACACAAGGGAACATTACTCAGCCATACAAAATAATGAAATACTGTCATTTACAGCAAAATGAATAAAGAATACTATACTCAGTGAAGTAATCATATAGAGAAAGACAGGTATTACATAATATCACTTATATGCAGAATTTAAAAGAATAATATAAATGATATGTGGAGTTTAAAAGAATAACATAAATGAATCTATATACAAAACAGAAACAGATTCGCAGACATAGAAAACAAACTTATGGCTACCAAAGTTAAAAGGGTGGTAGGATAGGGATAAAATAAGTGTATGGGATTAACAGAGACAGACTACTATACATAAAATAGATAAACAGGAATTCCCTGCTGGACTAGATGTTAAGAATCCGGCATTGTCACTGCTGTGGTGCAGGTTCAACCCCCAGCCTGGGAATTTTCGCATGTCTCAGAGGCAGGAAAAAAAAAGATAACAATAACGATTTACTGTTTAGCACAGGGAACTATATCCAATAACTTTTAAGAACCTATATTGGGAATAATCTGAAAAATATACATAACTGAAAAAAATGTAGTTGTCTTTGAAGGTAAAAGAATCAAGTGGAAAAGGGCACAAGGATATTTATTTGATAAAGAAAATGCTCTTCGTCTTCTTTTGATAGATTATTGCTTAGTGACAATTCATTAAAGAGAATGCTATACATCTAAGCATTTCATTGTATGTTAATTAGGTCTTAAATTTAAAGAGAGGTTTTGGCAGCATTGGAGTTAATGGCCGAGAATGCTCCCTTCTGGCAACAAACAGATCAGGCTTCAATTCCAGATTCTGCTGCAGATTGCCAGATCTGCAGCAAGTTGATTATCATCCTGAGCCTCAATTTCTTGATCGTAAAATTGGGCCAAACACTTGTGGATTTTGTGAGGAATATACAGTGTATGTAAAGCTATTAGGATGGTATTTGGTTAAATAATAACCATTCAATAAATAGTAGTTACACAATTTTAATGAATCCCTTGCAATTCTTTCAAACACCTTGTACTTGTGATATATCCTACGCTGTTTTTCTTTTTTTTTCCCTTTAGTCTCCTTCTATTCGGAGAACATTCACAAATCTCACACAGCTTTAGATCTGCTTTTTTTTCCTTTTCATTGCTACTGCCAGCATCACACCCCCACCAGCACACTCCAAGAAGGAGTATTCAGTTATTTGCATCAACTATGACCCATATGTGTTTTAAACAATGTGAACAATAATACTTTTCTGCTCTAAAAATACCGTATTAATATGCCTCTGTGTCTCTAAGATCCTATGTCAGATTTTCCTCTGTGCAGGCAATACTATATCCTTCATAAAGGGTATTTCCTAAGTAAATAATTTTAGACTTTGTGAAAGTCATAACTGATTATTTCACTCACTTGGAAATATTTACACCTAGCCTAACAGCTATAGAAGAGTAAAAGATAGACACTTCTGGTGCTGATATTACACTTCCATTCAATAGCTCCTCTCTGACCACTGCGAATGCACAGAAGATACACAGTGACCAAAACAAGGTTCCAGTCTGCACAGAGACCATTCTTGTAACAACCCAGACAATAAAGAAATGGACAAAATTTTTCACACATCTAACTCAATGATTTTCCTACTCTTATTTATCTATCTTCATTTCTCCTTCCCCCAGTCTTTTCAATTACTTGTGTCACTCCTTTTTATATATTTATGCAAATACTGAAAGCCCTTCCTAATTAGAAGACAAACTGCTATCTTCCATGGGTGTTTTGTATATGTGTGCTCTGTATATGCTTTGTATATGCATGTTTTGTATATGTTCGGCTCATCTTGGATTTCTAAGCTGTTTCATGGAGAAGAAAGGAAAAGGAATTTTGATAACACTTGGTTCAGAAGATCGGAGATGCAAGAATATACACACAGAAGGATGGTGGGAGCTTCAGGGAGCGGGAAGATTACACAAGGAAAAGAGGGTTTTTTTGGAGACCTATTTAAAGCTTGTAGTTAAAACCCACTAAACTCAGGACAGTATTGGGTTTCACTGTTATTAAAACACTCAACCTCCACAAAGGGGCTATATGTCACTTGATTCCTCAGGTATGGACACACTTTGGGAGTAGGTCCTTTGTGTGTAGCTAGGTTGTCAAGTGGCCTGGGCCTGAGAGCAGTCATTCTCCAAAACAGGCAGATGTATTTTCCAGAGAAGAATAAACCCAATTCACCCACCACCAGCAGCCCCACTGGAACCACTGGATAATTATGCCCCTTTTTTTTCTCAGATAATTAAATAATGTTACCAAGTAGTTGCAAAGGTGCTAGTGTATGACTTGACTACCTACCACTTATTATGACACCTACAAGTTCCCTCCAACTCCGTAACTCCTGATAATTCCTTTCTGGCTTCTGATCAGCCGTGGGCATACACTGAGCCTCCTTTCACACAGAGGATTTGGTGGGAGTTGACATTGTGTGGCAGGGCTATTCATTAAGCTCCAACCTCAGTGAGAACAATCGGGCCCTGCTGGTAACAATTTGTTGTGTGGGATGACCCACAGCAGGCTGGACCAAAGGTTAAATCTGCTATAATCCTGAAAAACAAATGGTTAGTGGAAGAACTTAATCTTTGATGAATTTATATATTTGAATTAGAGGAGGAAAAGGAGTACTTTAGTGAAGGTAGAAATATCATAGGTTGAAAAACAAACTGATTTTCCAAAGCCTGCCACAGGCAGCAGCTGTCCTATGACAGAGCTGGTAACAGGGAGACTTGAGGGTTACCTGTATAGAGTCAGCCCCTTGAAGTAATTCTAAACTACATCACACTGAAAATTCTTAAATGGACTGAATCCAGGAGAGGGGCCTGTAAGCAAGAGATACGGCAATATACACATTACAGAAGAAGCATTCTGGGTGTATATAAGCATGACACATCATCGAGCAGCACGGGAGAACTGCTGGCCTCTGAAAAGATGTTCCAAAGTGATAAAAACTCTGATTTTTACATCCCTTTAATTGCCAAAAAAACACTGAAACCTCATGCTCAAAGTAGTCTTTCATTATTTAAGGCAGTAATAAACTTGGGAGTGTCTATATGTCTTTATTAGCATTCATAAATTATCAACTTGGAGGGACCCTGGGCTGAGTACCTCAGGAGGAATGGGGTGTAGTCTTCATCATTCTCTTCTGCCCCCTTGTGGTATCTTTCGTTCTTTTGCTTTGTTTGTTTTTTTATTTGTCATTTTGGCCATTCTGAACCCTTGCTCTAGGCTCCAAATAGACTCTTTTAAACTAAACATCCTCGATACTTAGTATTTTGTATATTTCCAGAAACTACCCAGCTGGAACTGAGACTGTCATTTCCTTTCAGTATGAAGTAATATACAGTGTTACTCAATACATTTGATGTCTTCTTTACCTGTTAATACATTGTTTGTCTAATATTTAAACTGATTTTGTCTTTGAGTTGATTTCTCTCCGATTCTATATTTTACGCTTCATCTGCATTTTTTTTTCCTATATATTAACCTTGGATCTATTCATTCCTCATTTAATTATTTTCTAGTGTATTTTTTTGGGGGGGTTGTCATTTCTACAATTTCTTTCTTGCCCTGCAGCTGATAAACAAGCAACAGGAAACCTACCTTGTTCTTTCTTCCCAGTTATTCCACAGGAATTATCCCCTGCTCTAAAAATGTTGTCACTAGTGGGTATCTGGAACATCTCAACTGCCAACATTTCTTTCCTTCTCTATTTTTTGCCATCCTGTTTCTCTGACTGTATCTGAAAATATTTGTATTCTTCAAGACCTATCTCCAGAGTTTCCTTCTAAACACTGTTCTTCTGCAGCCACATTCCCTGACATGGCTCTATTTCCATGAGGAGTATCTTGACTCCCAGCTACGTTTTCTTCCAAATCTCAACACATTATACAAGAGTGTCTATAGGGTATCTCTTTTTGGCAGTCCCACAGCACTGTAAATGCCATATCCCATTCAATATGCATCAGTCTTTCTTCCTATGAGCCTCCACTATGTCCCTAAGAGAATCAATGGACACCAGCAATTTTCCACTTTCCCAGGACAGACTTCTCCGTCTCTTTCACTCTTACAGTAAATTATAACAGCCGTCTACTATGACTCTTAAATAATCTATAAATATATATTATATAAGTAATTATATATTGTGTATGTGTGTGTATATATATATGTGTGTATATATATGTGTGTGTGTGTATGTATGTATGTATGTATGTATGTATGTATGTATGTATGTATTATGTTTTCTTCTATCCCTCTGGCTCCGGTTTTGCTTTTTCTGAGCTCGGACCTCACCATCTCCCCCCTCATGGATGCCTTCCATGTTCCCAGTGGTCTGTTCCCAACTCTATACTGCAATACTGTGATTTCTAAGACATAGATCTGTTCCTGTCACTCCCCTGTGAAAACTCATCCATAGAGAATCTGACCAGGCTGAATTTGGGGACTGGACAGAGTGAGGAGGGATCTTGTGTCAGCCAGGATTTCTGGTAGACGCCCCTATGCTCTATCCACTTGCGGTGGTCGGGGGCGGGGAAGGGGCGGGATTGAGCCCCCTTCCCCCTCCTCCTTACTGCGGAAAGCTGCAGAGCTAAGGGCACTCACTTCCTATTCACCAGTCAGCGGGGAGGAATCCTCTCAGCAGCCACGTAGGCATTCTCTTCTCTCTGGAGGAAAAGGCCCAGCAGCTGTCGGACGAAAAGGCTCACCAGCTGTCAGAGCAAAGGGACATGTCGCAGCTAAGTAAGAATTTGGGTGATTCGAGTCCCCCGGCGGAGGCCCCTAAGCCTCCGGTCTATAGCCGCCCTACGGTTCTGATGCGGGCCCCGCCTGCCTCCTCTCGGGCTCCGCCAGTCCCTTGGGATCCACCTCCAATTGATTTGCAGGCTTCATTGGCTGCTTGGCAGGCACCTCAGCCTGCCTGGGAGGCCCCGCAGGGCCAGCCGCCTGCTCCCGTGGCTCCGATGGCCCAACCTCCAGCCCTTGGGGCTCCGATGGTCCAGGCTCCCCCTCTGGGAGGGCCGATGGGCAAGCCTCCGACTCCCGGAGTCCTGATGATCCATCCTCCCCCTCCGGGAGCACCAATACCCCAGCCTCCGACTCCGGGAGTCCTGATGATGCATCCTTCGGCTCCCGGAGCCCCCATGGCCCATCCTCCTCCTCCGGGGACCCCAATGGCCCACCCTCCTCCTCCTGGGACCCCGATGGCGCATCCTCCCCCTCCTGGGACCCCAATGGCCCACCCTCCCCCTCCTGGGACCCCGATGGTGCATCCTCCCCCTCCTGGGACCCCGATGGCGCATCCTCCTCCTCCGGGGACACCGATGGCTCATCCTCCCCCTCCGGGGACCCCAATGGCCCATCCTCCGCCTCCGGGGACGCCGATGGCCCAGCCTCCAGCTCCAGGAGTCCTGATGGCCCAGCCTCTGACGCCGGGAGTCCTGATGGTCCAGCCGCCTGCTCCGGGAGCACCGATGGCCCAGCCTCCGCCCCCAGCACCATTGATGGCCCAGCCTCCGCCTCCAGTAGCCCCGATGGCCAAGCCTCCAGGTCCTGGAGTCCTGATGATCCATCCTGCAGGCTCGAGAGCTCAGATCGCCCAGCCTCCAGCTACAGGAGCCCCGATGGTGCAGCCGGCGGCCCCACCTGCGCAGCCGATGGCTTCCTGGGCCCCACAGGCTCAGCCCCTGATCCTGCAGATCCAGTCACAGGTTATAAGGGCTCCTCCGCAGGTTCCCCAGGGCCCACAGGCCCCGCCGGCGCAGCTGGCCACACCCCCGGGCTGGCAGGCCACCTCGCCCGGCTGGCAGGCCCCGCCGCAAGGCTGGCAGGCCACGCCCCTGGGCTGGCAGGCCACGCAGGTCACCTGGCAGGCTCCCACGATTGCCTGGCAGGCTCCTCCACCTGTGCGCCAGGGGCCACCACCCATCCGCCCTGGCCCTCCACCCATCCGTCCAGGCCCCCCACCTGTGCGCCAGGCCCCACCCCCAATCCGCCAGGCACCACCACTGATCCGGCAGGCACCACCACCCATCCGACCTGCCCCACAGGTCCTGGCCACCCCACCACCTCTATGGCAGGCCCTGCCACCCCCACCCCCGCTGCGGCAGGCCCCGCAGGCTCGGCTGCCCACCCCGCAGCTGAGGGCGGCCCCGCAGATGCCAGCTGCTCCACCAATTCGGGCTGCCCCGCAGGTGCCAACTGCCCCACCAGCACCGCAGATGCCCACCGCGCCTCCTGCTGGCCCGCAGGCACCCCAGCCTGTTATGCCAGCCCCTCTGCCGGCCCCACTGTCGGCCCCACAGTCTGCGCATTGCCCACCCATCATTTGGCAGGCCCCAAAAGGCCAAGCCCCCGTGCCACACGAGATGCCAGCGTCGATGGAGTTCCAGGAAGTGCAGCAAGCCCAGGCGCTGGCCTGGCAGGCTCCAAAGGCCCCAGGGCACTTCTGGCAGCCTCTGCCCACCCAGGAGGCCCAGAGGCAGGCCCCCTCACTGGTTCAGCTGGAGCAGCCCTTTCAGGGGGCCCCCGCCTCCCAAAAGGCTCTGCAAATCCAGCTACCCACCCAGCAGGCCCAGCCCTCGGGCTCGCAGGCAGAGCTGCCATCCCTGCAACTCCAGCCCTCCTGGCAGGGCCCCCCCGCAGCACTGCAGGGCCAGCCCGGAGCACCCTTAACGGGAGCAAATTTTCCCATGGGCTCCGCTAAATCATTGATGACTCCATCAGGAGAATCCAGGGCCTCGCTTATAGACCGAAGGACCTCTTCAAAAGAACGTAGGACCTCTTCAAAGGAAAAGGAACGCAGGGTTCCTTCAAAGGACCGCATGATCTTTGGGGGCACTTTTTGTGTTCCCAGAGCACTGCCAGGTGCCCTGCCAACTCCCTGGAAAAACTTGCCTGCCACATCAGAGACCTTCACTGCCACCCCAAGGGTCTTTCCATCTACCTCCCAGTTCCAGCCTGCCTCTTCTAATGCCTTTCAGGGCCCATCTGCCACCTCAGACACCCCAAAGTCACTGCCACTTGCTCTGCAGGATCCATTTGCCTGCATTGAGGCCCTGCCTGCCGTCCCCTGGGTTCCACAGCCCAATGTGAATGCCTCGAAGGCATCCAAGGCAGTGCCCACCATCCTGACAGCGACAGCAGCTGCCCCCAAGGCGATGGCCACCACTCAAGAGGCATCAAAGACCTCCGATGAGCCTCCGCGGCGCTCAGGCAAGGCCACCCGGAAGAAGAAGCATCTGAATACAGAAGAGGAAGGCAGTGGCCAGATGCTGGCCATGCGTCACTGGCAGGCCCCCAGACATTGGGAAAGTCTGGACTTGAGTGACTGGGAGGTTCAAACCCCTGTCCAGGTTCTGGGTGACTGGGAGGGTCCGAGCACCTCCCGTGGCCTGAGTGGCTGGGAAGGTCCTAGTACCTCCAGGATCCTGAGTGGCTGGGAAGGGCCCAGCACTTCCTGGGCCCTGAGTGCCTGGGAGGGACCAAGCACCTCAAGGGCCCTGGGTCTCTGGGAAAGCCCAGTTAGCCCTCCCTCCTTGATCATCTCTGAGCTCCCTAATCTTGCTCAGGGATTTGGTGCCACCCAGGATGATCCCAAGCTGGAGACTCAGCCACTGTCTCCCTTGGATGAGAGGGCAAATGCACTGGTGCAGTTCCTCTTGGTCAAGGACCAAGCCAAGGTGCCCATCAAGCGCTCAGAGATGGTGAGGTTCATCATCCGTGAATATAAAGATGAGTGCTTAGAAATCATCAGCCGTGCCAGCCACAAGCTGGAGTGTATCTTTGGTTATCAACTGAAGGAAATTGATCCCAAAACCCACTCTTACATTATTGTCAACAAGGGGCAGAAGGGTGACTCAGCAGCACCCTATTTTGACAGGCCCAAGCTAGGCCTCCTGATGGTGGTCCTGAGCCTTATCTTTATGAAAGGCAATTGTGTCAGACAGGACCTGATCTTTAATTTTCTGTACAAGTTAGGGTTGGATGTCCGGGAGACTCATGGTCTCTTTGGAAACACAAAGAAGCTCATCACCGAAGTGTTTGTGAGGGAGAAGTACCTAGAGTACAGGCGAATCCCCTTTACGGAGCCAGCAGAATACGAGTTCCTCTGGGGCCCCCGGGCATTCCTCGAAACCAGCAAGATGCTTGTCCTGAAGTTTTTGGCCAAGCTCCATAAGAAAGATCCACGGTGCTGGCCAGCCCAGTACTATGAAGCCTTGGCTGAGTGTGAGTCTGAAGACTTGGATGAGGATGAGCCTGGCCCTGGCGATAATGCAGATGACCCCACCAGCAGCCCCCCTCCCCACTAATGAGGTTTACCAAATTTCTCATTGTTCCTTTGGGTCCCCGGCCTGAGGCCACTGACAGGGTGGGGTGGGGGGAGACGTTTTGTTTCTGGTGTTTCCGTTCCAGTTTTATGTGTGTAAGTTTGGATTTCTATTTGCTTTCGTATCTGCCAAAGCTTTGTACATTTTCACGTGGTGTTGATTTCAACTGGGTACTGTTCTATTTGGTATTTTGGCATCTGTATTTTTAAGTGAGATCTGTGACTCTCTGTTTTGTGTTATAATGGTTATGTTTTGGTATCAGAGTTGTGCTGGCTTTGTGAAATGAATTGAGAAGCTATCCATCTCATTCTGGTACAGATTATGTAGCGTTAAAATAGGCTGTTCTTTGAATGTTAAATGACTCATCAGTAAAAGCTGTCTGCAGAAAAATAAATATTCTATATCTATATATATATATATATATAAATATAATTTCAGCATAACATGGAAGTGTTTGTCTTTATTCTAATTTTTATTCCAGATGGTGGGAGCCAAGTTTCCCCATACTCCTCAAATAGAGCTGAACATCAAGGCAACTGAACCACGGTAACAAACCTGTTTTTCAAAGACGGTGCTGCATGCATCGCAATGATGCTGTGATTGTGGTGGATGGTGAAATGTAAGTTTTCCATTAAAGCAAGAGTAAAACTTCATAAGCCAGTGAGGCTGAATTAAGAGGGGGTGATATACCTCCTCTGATTTAATTCTCACCATAATCCTTCAAAGCGAGCAATATTCCCAATTTGTAGGTGATTGTCTATAGTTAAAGTAGATTAATTTAATGGGACATATCTGTGCCAAGTCAGTAAAGTTGTAATTTGCAGCAGAAAATCGTCTTAAGGTTATGCCGGAAGGGGGACCATCTGCCTGTGAGACCCCAGATGGCCAGGTTTGTTAGCCACCTGGGGGAAGGAGCCAAAGGGGCTTTTGTCAGTCCTGCGGTGTGATGGGTATGCCGCAGCTCAGGAAATTGGGGTTTCATCAACCGTTGGCACTGGCATTGAAATATGCCCCTGCAAAACATCCAGGTATATAGCAGGGAAAAGGAAATACTGGACTTCAGTGACCACAGCAGCCTGCAGATTGTAGGGGTTTCAGGGGAAGGAGGGAAAAACATGCGGGTCTAGCTGAAGCTCTTGGGAAGGGGGCATCAATGGTAAAACACAGGCGAAGTCAACTGCAGCGTCTGCGGTTGCTAATTAACCACAGGCGGCCCTTGGGTTCCAGGAGTGCTGTGGGGAGGCGACATAACGGAGTTTTGGAGAAAAACATTCATACATATCTAACCAGGCTGGTGGATGCAAGAGGACTTATCTAAAGTTACCACTGTCTTTACATGGATGGGGATAAAAGTCGCTGTTGCCATCTCTACTGCTCTAGAATGATCCAGAAGCCCACTCCAAAACCCTCCTTCTCCCAGTGAAGATGAAGTGCCCGCTATGCGGTAAATAACGAAAATGGTATTCGTCTGCCACCTAGTGACCTGTGTCAGTTCTGCCACTCATGCAGTGGCGCAATGCAGCCCTGCCATGGTGACGAACCTCACACCTGGGTTGAGGCTGGTACTTGCTTAATAACTTCTGGCCTTACTTTTATCTGCGCTTGTGCCCAACGTTTCTAATTTTCACTTATGTCATAAGGCAAGGTTTACCCTCCTCGATAAATCCAATCCACTCGCATTTAGGAAACTGAGGTTCTAGAGGAGGACATGAACTCAAGAGAGTCCGTTCCCAGCACAGAGCTGTGTTTTTCAGGAGGGCTGCCCCCAGCAGCAACCTGCTGGGCTGCAGAGGAACCTTTAGCAGGTTGTCCAGGTGGCCAGGTTTTCCAGAAATTCATAGTGAGTTTTTTTGTAAACTCCGTGGGTCAGAGAGTCGTGGGCTTTTGCCCCAGTCAATCTTCAGTTATTTTGAGAGCAACAAATGCTTTGAAGCAACAGCCCTGTCCCAGCTGAAAATTATCCCCCAGAGAGGCTTTGCTGGGCCAAAAGTGGCACATGGGTCCAGTGTTTTGTTGTTGTTGTTGTTGTTGGTTTTAGTGTATTTATTATTGTTTTATAGTTTTCTCCAAATTGTTTACACATGGGAGATTTAAGAAAGTGGTTCCTTGTGGATTAAAATTTGGAAACTAGCGTTATACGACTTCCGCACCATGCTTAAGATGTGGCTCTACTTCAAGGCATAAAGGCTTACTTCCCATTGACAATCCACCCTCTCATTTATCTCATAATTCCATATAAAGCAAATAACCTTAAGTAATGTCAAGGGCTTAAGATCTGAATTGAATTAAAATGTAATGAGAGATAAATTAAAACAATAATATAATTCAACGACAAACAAAATTGGCCAAGTATTCAACTGAAAAGTTTACAAAGAAGAGCAGACACTATAATATCAGAAGGCAGAAAACGAAAATCCAGGAAAATATGAAAATAAAGAGTGAGAAGCAATGGGAGAAAATTCAACAATTATTTCAAAATTCTAAAGTGTAGATAAATATAATATGAAGATTTTTATTGTAAATAAAAACAGAAGTTCCCTGGGGTCCTAGCAGTTAAGGATGCAGCACTGTCACTGCTGTGGCTCAGATCATTTTTGCGGCACAGGTTCAATTCTTGGCCCTGAATTTCAGCAAACTGTTGGCTTGGCCAAAAAAAAAAAAAAAAAATGAAAAATGAAATTCTCTGTAAACTAAATGGGCAAAAGATACCAGGTGACAAAAAACAAAAGAATTACAAATAGAAGATGACATTAAAATTGTTGCAGCTTACTAATATATACAGGCAGAAATATTAGACCGATATTCTAGCTTTCATGTATTAAATTGACATCAAATAAAATAAACATCCATGGAATATCCAATGGAAATAAAGTTATTATGAAATAAGAACCCTTAAAATCACTGATTAAAGTATAAATTATTGCAACTGTCCCTGAAATAAATTCAACAAAATGCGTCTTTGAGAAGTTTAAAAATATTAACACCATTTTACCCAGAAATTCCTCCTATGGAAATATATTGAATGGAAGTAATCTGCAGTGTGGGCAAAACCCTTTTGACAAAGGGAACTGCTTGGGACAGTGGAGGAAAATTATTATCATATGCACTCCCATATCTTCAATACAAACAGCCTAGTATCAAGGTAGCCAGTGATCTTTCTGCTGAAAAGACCAAAGACTTCCTCAGAAAACGACTTGCAGTTTGTTCTAGCACAAAATTATGTGCAGCAGAGGAGAGACATGAGGATCTTCACCTGAAAATTTTGAAAGTGCACAGGCTCCCATCAAAGCCATGGAATGATCTCAGTAAAAGCCATTTCCAATTGATCTGTAGACAAGAAATGGAAAGTTTCTCTAGGAGTTCCTGCTGTGGCTCAGTGGGTAAAGGACCCGATGCCATCTCTGTGAGGATGCGGGTTTGGTCCTGGTTCTATCTCAGTAGGTTAAGAATCCGGTGTTGCCATGGTGTAGTTCTCAGCTGCAGCTCTGATTCGACCCCTGGGCCAGGAACATCCGTATGCCACAGGTGGGGCCATAAAAAAAAAAAGTTTCTCTAAGTGATGGAAGCCCATACACCATGCACTGTTGTATAGGATGTAAAGTTATAAGCAACTTAATGTCTTAGGAGGCTTCCCTAAAACTGATGATCTGAATTTTAGAATAATTTTACTATAAGCCATTCCTTCTGAAAGCAGTAGAGACCAGAAGCAGTTGCAGCAGCTGAAACATCGTCAGCAGAGGAGAATTAATCATTTTGGCTATCATGGGCATAGGACTGTCTGCAGGGTCTCTATGGCCTCTACTGAGCATCTGGTGCACATTATTCATTTACCTCAGAGTCACAGACATACCTGCCCACATGTAGCATCTTCTCATCTACTGTCATTATTCTTGAAAGGACACATGTTCATACCTGACACTCCTGCATGCAGGTCCAGGAGCCTAACAGGTGGGCATCTCCCCTTAGTGTGATCAGCCACCAAAGCCTGTCAGTTTTGCAACATCACATGGTCGGTATTCACCCTTCTCTCCATCCCTACAGCCACTGTTTCTTGCGTGAACCTGACAGCCACCTTTGACACGGTCCCTACCTTTAGTATTGCCTCTCACACAAACTGCTACGCCGGATATCCAGATCATAGCATTGCACTTTTTTAAAAAGCTCTTGATAGCTTCTAGTTTCCCTCAGAGTTAGATGCAGTCCTCCTCAGTTCACTTTCCTCATCCTGAGGGTCACAGAGCATCAGGGGGTTAGCCGCAATTGGGATTTGCGAATGGGGCCGGGACGCCCTCTGCTGGGGAGTTAGAGGACCTCCTAGGAATCTGTATTGAACAGGTGTGTCAACAAGGATGGGTCTTAAGAGAAGCCTCTGACATTAGATTACACACTCTCTTCTTTCTCTTGCCCCCAACCCAGAAAGTCCTGTGGGCACAAGAAAGACGGGCAGCACTTCTGTGGATATAATCTCTGGGAAAGGACATCTGGCAATCCATTTTAGAGCATAAGCTACATTTTCCTGAGTGCAAGCTTTGTCTTTCTTCCAAATTGTCCAAAGGTCTTATTGTGAACACCACAAAGAGACTTATAACAATACTAGCCCACTGGTACAATTCCCTAGTCCTTTTAGATTCTGAAAATAATATTGGCACTTTCTGTTTTAAGAGAAAAAGCAGATGGGGAGCCTCTTTTCTGATCAGTTTCCTCCTCTTTTGCTTAGTGGTACTTGGATACTTGCAGAAAATACCCTGGGTCTCAGGAGATGCCCCATCAGTGCAAATGACTTCACTGTGCACACTGCCAGTCCATCTCCCAGTGAGACTGACTTCCTCTTCCCCCACTTGTTCAGAGTAACTTCAGCTTTAGATTTTCAGAGGGTTAACAGGGGCGACTGAGGTTGTCCAATCAACCAGCAATAAACCACTGAAGCATTTCCTGGATCTAGTAGCCTTCCTAGGTTGTGCTCTCTAGTAGCTCAGAAGCTTCCTGGAAGCAGAGCTAGCTGGGGCCACAAAGCTGTGGGATTTGAGTGCTAGGTTTCTTGGCTTCGGGACATCCTTAAAAAACATCTTATTTTGAAATAATTACCTATTCATAGGAAGTTGCAAATATTGTACAGGACAGTCTCATGCAAGCTTCGTTTTATTTTCCCTAATGTTTGCATCTTATATATCAAATTGACGTTGGCACCACAAGTATGTCTAGTTCCATGACATTTTATCACAAATGTGGATTCTGTGAATATCATCTCAGTCAACATGCAAAACTATTCCACCACCACAAAGATTTCTCTCATGCTGTTGTCATAACTATGTGAATCCTTTCCCTTACCATATCTGACCCCTGACAATCACCATCCTGTTCTTTACCTCTGTAATTTTGTCATTTGGAGAATGTTATGTAAATGGAATCATACTCTTGAGCCTGGCACATTTTCACTTTACTATAATGCCTCCGTTGGCCAGGTTGTTGTGTGTATCAATGTATAG
This sequence comes from Catagonus wagneri, assembly GCA_004024745.2. NCBI lineage: Eukaryota > Metazoa > Chordata > Mammalia > Artiodactyla > Tayassuidae > Catagonus > Catagonus wagneri. Next base: position 16,105,320 of record PVHT021183530.1, on the reverse strand, counting down.
TTCATGCCCTTTCTTTCTTTCCTTTTTTTTCCTTTTTAGGTCTACACCCCCCACCCAAGACTAGGATCCAATCGGAACTTCAGCTGCTAGCCTATGCCACAGACACAGCCACACCAGGATAATTAACCCACCAAGCAAGGCTAGGGGTGGGACCTGTGCCCTCATGGATATTGGGTTCACCACCACTGAGCCACAACAGGAACTCCAGTTCATTCCTTTTCAATGATGCTAAAATATTTACCTGGTAAGGACATTTTGGTTGTTTCTAGCTTTCATCTACTTCAGAGTTTCTGTGAACATTCTTGTGCATGTTTTTGTCTGTACATAAATTTTCATTCATCTGGAATAATTGTCCCTGGGTGTAATTGATGGATTGGATAGTAAATGAGTTGTTATGTTTTAAAAGAAACTACCAAAGGATTTTCCAGAATAGTTGTAACATTTTACATACCCTCCAGCAGTATATGAGAGATCCGGTTACTTCCTAGCCTCACCGACAATTGCTGAAGTCACTGAAAAAATGTAGCTCTCCTGATAGATGTGTAGTAGTAATATCACATTGTGGTCTTAATTTGTACTGCCCTCTTAGCTAGAGGAGTTAAGCATGTTTCCACGTGTATTTTTTTTTTTTTTTTGGCATTTGTATATCCTCTTTGGTGAAAGCTCTGTTCATCTCCTTTGCCCATTTTCTAAATATTTTTTATATAATATTGGATTTGAGGAGTGCTTTATGTAATATAAATCTGAGTCTTTTATGAGATATGGGTGTACAAAATATTCTCCTAGTCTGTAGTTTCGCTTTTTATCATTGTAACAAATTTCACCGATTTTTTTCTTCTGTGTATCATGCTTTCATATCTAAGTACTCTTTTTTTTTTTTTCATGGATACTAGTTGGGTTCATAAACCACTGAGCCACAACAGGAACTCCCTCAGTAACACTTATGGAAAAGACTAACCTCTCAACATCTAATTGCTTTTGCACCTTTGTGAAAAAAAAAATTTCTTTTTCTTTATGTCTTTTTTTTGCCTTATCTAGGGCCGCACTCGCGGCATATGGAGGTTCCCAGGCTAGGGGTCTAACAGGAGCTGTAGCCACCGGCCTACACCACAGCCACAGCAACACCGGATCCTAGCCGCGTTTGCAACCTACACCACAGCTCACGGCAACGCTGGATCCTTAACCCACTGAGCAAGGCCAGGGATCGAACCCACAACCTCATGGTTCCTAGTTGGATTGGTTAACTGCTGCGCCATGACGGGAACTCCAACAAAAAGGGGGTTCTTAACACAACATTGTAAACAACTGTACTTCAATATATTTTGCTAAGTTTGGGAGTTCCCTGGTGGTCTGGTGAGTTTAGGACTTTGAATTTTCACTGTTGTGGTTCAGTTTACTGTTGTGGTACAGGTTCAATCCTTGGACCCAGAACTTCTGTATGCCGTGGGTACAGAATAAAACAAGTTAGGCTCTCCTTGTAGGCACTATTTCTTTCTCACTGATTTGTGTATCTATTTCTCTGCTGATACTACACTATCTTGATTATAGTGACTGTACCAGTCTTGAAAACATGTCCATTGATTATTTTCACAAAATTCTTCTTTTTCAACATTATTTTCAGCTATTCTAGCTGGGTTCTTTGACTTTCAGGTTTCTAAAGTAACTATTATTCCTTTTGCATGCCCACCAGCGATGTGTGAGAAATCCAGGTGTTCCACATCCACTTTAACACTTGGTATTTTTTTTTGGCCATTCAAATAAATGTGGTTTAACTTATTAAATAAGATTGTCATATAAAAAATCTTGCTGGGATTTTTATATAAATTTAATTGAACGCATTTACCAAGTTGGGGAGGATTGCCATTTTTACTATGTTGAGTCCTCCAGTCCATACTCACAGTACGCCTCTCCATTTATTTGCATTTTCTTTGATTTCTTTCATCAGAATTTTGTATTTTTTGGTGTGCAAGTCCTTATAGGTTCATTCAATTTGTACCTAAGTATTTCATTCTTTATGAGAGATTATAAATCGTACTCCTTAGGATTTTCTATGTAGGCTGTTCGGTCATCTGCAAATAGATGCAACTATCTTTCTTCCTTTCTATCGCTATGCCATGTTTTCTCTTATTGTGCTGGGTTTATGTAGTATGTCAGACTAGAGTGATGAAAGCATATATCCTTGCCTTTTTTCGATGTCGGGGTAAATAACCTTTCATTCTTTCTTTTCTTGTTCTTTTTTTTTTTTTTGGTGGCATGATACATTTAATTTTTTTACATTATTTTTTTGTATTTTAAATGATTTTTCCATTACAGATGATTTATAGAGTTCTGACAATTTTCTACTGTACAGCAAGGTGACCCAGTCACACATACATGTAAACATTATTTTTTTACATTATTCTCCATCATAACTGACTAGGTGCTATACAGAAGGATCCCATTGCTTATCTAGTCCAAAGGCAATAGCTGGCATCTATTAACCCCAAATTCCTAGTCCATCCCACTCCCTCCACCCGTCTTTCATTCTTAAGTATAATGTCATTCGTAGGTTATTTGATAACCTTTACCAGGTTGAGGAAATTTTCTTCTATTCCTGTTTTTTAAAGAGTTTATCATAAATGGGTGTTCAATTATTTTGTCAGATTTTTTCCCTGTGCTAATTGCTTTGATCATGTGATTTTTCCTGTTTACCTTATTAATATGATGGATTACAGAAATTTATTCTGAATATTAAAGGAGCCTCGCTTTTCCCTGGTATACGTCTATTTATTATTGCTGAATTTTATTTACCAATATTTTGTTAGAATTTTTTACATCCATTTTCGTGGGGGAAGCTGGTATGTAGTTTTCCATTCTTTGCTATCTTTCTTTTTTGGTGAGGAAGGACCACTGTATTTGTCTGATTTTGGTAGCAGAGCATTACCAATTTCATAAAATGTAAATGTTCTTTCTGTGGGACTCCACCGTCTCTCCAAAGAGATAAACTCAAAAAATCTCAGGATGGCAATGCTGCTGAGATAAAAATTACCAGACCCCTTATCGCCTCTTCCAAGTTCCATTTCTTGGAATGCTTGTCTAGTCCAGAGGCAATAGTTTGCATCTATTAACCCCAAATTCCTAGTCCATCCCACAAAGTTCTTGAGCCCCTCTTGAGCAACCTGGCCTACTCCACTCCTGCGCCATATAAGAAAAGGAATTTCACCTGTTCCTCTCATAAAATGTACAGTAAGATCATTCCTCCCTCCTTCGTCCCTGAGCTTTAAAAATAGACAAATGAGGAGTTCCCATCATGGCTCAGTGGTTAATGAATCTGACTAGGAACTGTGAGGTTGCGGGTTCGATCCCTGGCCTTTCTCAGTGGGTTAATGATCCGGTGTTGCCGTGAGTTGTGGTGTAGGTTGCAAATGCAGCCCGGATCCCACATTGCTGTGGCTCTGGCCTAGGCCGGTGGCTACAGCTCCCATTTAGACCCCTAGCCTGGGAACCTCCATGTGCCGTGAGTGCAGCCCTAGAAAAGGCAAAAAGACAAAAAAAAAAAAAAATAGACAAATGATGTGTGTTCAGGATTGGCTCTACCTGACCATCGGGAAGTTTCTTGCCAAAATAAATGTATCTTTTTTTTCACTGCACTCTGAGTCTAGAAATTCTTTTCCAACCAGCACCCGGACCACAACACTTTCCTCTTCAACTTTCTGGAAGAGGTTGTGTAAAAGTGGTGTTAAATCTTCCTTAAATAGAATTCTCCAATGAAACTGATAGGGATGGAATAGGATAATGGCATGAGTGGTTGTGGAGGTCCCACTGGGGGACCACGGATGGAAAGGGGGCCTGGGGAGCTTTAGGAGATCACCTTGGGTTGGTGATAGCTCCGGAGAGCAATCAGAACCAGGCAGGCACGCCTGACTAGTGGAGGCTTGAGATATGCCTCAGGTCATTGGGTGAAGCCAGCATCCAGGTTCAGACCAAGGGCAAGAGTTTAAGGACTGCCCTTCCTTCTGCTGATTTGAATAAGCACCTTGACAGTCCAAGTTTGATCTTATAGGGTCAAATACTATCTTACCAGATGGAGGAGCTACTACTTAAAGAAAGAGGAAGGGACAGTCTTTCCCCATCCCATTTCCCTTGGATTATAAAATGCAGCCCACCTAATCCTTGCCTGTCTGCCTGTATTTCTCACAAACATCTTATCTTAATAAATCTACTGCTTGCCTATCATTTTGTCTCTCACTGAATTTCTTCTGCCCTGAGGCACAAAGAACCTGATCCTCGGTAAGTCCAGACACCGGGTGAGTGATTCTAATTTAAAAACTGTGTGTTCTAGTCCCAATCTGGGTTTCAGCTGGATTCAAGTCCAAGCGTATTGGTTCAAGTCCCAATCTGGGTTTTGGCTGGGTTTGAGTCCCAGCACTTGGATTCAAGTCCCAACCTGTGTTTTGGCTAGGCTAAAGCCTTAAGTGCTATCAGTTTCAAGGAATTATTTTCTAATATAGTTCTGCTTCAGGATTGAGGAGTTCTGTGCACATAAACATAACATTTGGTGGAACTTCCAAAGGGGGGATAGCACCCTCTTCTCTCAGATGATCCAAAAATGGGTGTCGTTATTTTTCCTTTGGGAGAATCCAGGGCTGAGGGCAGAGTCCTGCCTGGGCTCCAGCCTTATGACTGATGCATGAAATTCCAAGTATATCACAGGAATCCCATTTCTGCCTTCTGTTACTAAGCAGAGAGTTTGGTCTTGTCCTCCGAGCTCTCACTGTCTTTCACCCACTGTGTGGCTCATTTTTACCCTCTTAGGAATTTCTATTCTTGAAAAAAAAAAAGGTATTAGCATGTTTACTCAAAGGAGTTGAAATCCTTAGGGATATACTAAGAAGAATAAAATGGTCCTCCAATACAGTGGTGATAGAGGCAGTGAATTCCCTAGTTGAAAACGTAGGCACAAGGCCTGCAGAAGTTTTCCAGCCAGGGGATTGAACATGCACTACAGCAGGGACAACGCCAGATCCTTAACCACCGGATCATCAGACAACTCCTCTTTTTTTTTTAATTGAAGTATATTTGATTTACAATGTTTTGTCAATATATATATATTTACTTTCCATTTTAAGTTTTATATGTATGTGTGTGTGTGTGTATGTACTTTACAGTTTTAAATAACTATTTATTTAAAATATTTAAATATTATACTTTTATAATATTTAAATATTATACTTTAAAATATTTTAAAAGTATATTTGATTTACAATGTTTTGTTTATATATATATATATATATTTACTTTCCATTTTAAGTTTTATATGTATGTGTGTGTGTGTGTGTGTGTGTGTGTGTATATATATATATATATATATATATATACACTTTACATTTTTAAGTAACTATTTTCCATTATAGTTTATTGTAGGATATTGAGTATAGCTCCCTGTTCTATGCAGTAGGACTTGTTAATCCATGGTGCTCACGTTCTAGTGAGATGGATAGCAAAATTGGGAAATGTCAGTAGTGACAGTACTTTTTTGAAACTAAAAGTGAATCAGAGAGACTAAAAGGAGGGCTCTGTAGATAGTGTGATCAGAGCAGGACTTTGAGAAGTTCATATTTAGGTTGATAATTTAAAGGCAGAATTAGGCTATTGCAGGAAGGGGGACCCCTTCTAGGGCCTGAAAATAGGCTCTGAGCTAACACTCGGCAAAGCACTGTCTGAAGAGATGCATGAGCTGACAAAGCAAGAAATTTTATTGGGAAGGGGTGCCCGGACAGAGAGCAGGGAACCCAAGAGAACTGATCTGCCACATGGCTTGCAATCTCCATTTTTATGGGAATGGAGTGAGTTTCTGGGTTATCTCTAGCCAATTGTCTTGCTTGGCCCATACTTGGTCTGGCCCAGGGTACTTCCTGGTGATGCACACCTCTCAGCCAAGGTGGATTCTGGCACCAGGGGTCCTGGGAGGTTGGTCATCTCCATCCTCCTAATTTGGGCCCCTTCCAAATTCTCCTAGTTAGTCTTCAAGGCAGCACCCTGTTCCTTAGCAGGGTCTCTTGTTGTGAAACAACTCATGGTAGTGGCTATTATCATGGCTGGCTAAAGTGCGAACTTTCAGTCAGTGGTCCCCTAACAGAGTCAGGCCACATAAAATTTGGAGAGGATAGTTTTCTAAAGAGAGGAATTAGCTAGTGCCAAGGTTATAAGGTGTGGGGGCATTCATGGACTAGATACAGAAAAATTTAAGTTCGCCTGGAACAGTCAAGGATTGACATGAGAGTTTGCCCTCTTTTTGGAGTTGAATACCCAACAATGAGCAGACTAACTTCAAAACATTGACTTGCCTTGCCTCCCAACAGCTGATTAGCATTATTCAAAATTGATAGTAGTGTCAGTGACAGCTAAATTAGTATGTGGAAAGTGTTTAATGTATTCAAATAATTCTAGAAAAATAGAAGAGTCATCATTTAAGGCTGTATGAGTTTAATCTGTATGGCTTAGGTGCCAAAAGAAATAGTGTCCTGTGTCTGCAGAGCTCCCTATAAGATTTATATGGTGTGCCATGGGAGGTGTATAGTACTAGTGGTCTTCCTAGGCCTGGTGCAAGGAGCAGGGTGTGCAATGTAAGGAGTGTGGTACTGATTGGAATGAAAACCTGAGCTCTTGGCAACCAGGAGTCAGCAGAGGCTTAGATGCCCTTCTTAGGAGCATTCTGTGTGCTGATACCTGGAAAGCTAAAGCTTGTCAAAGTTCCATTCCATCATTATTCATCATTCTGAACCCTGAGAAAATAGTTCTGGGGCTCCACTGCCATGTTAATATCTGTACATGTTGCTTATGATTCCTGACCAGGCTGGGAAGATGCCAGGGTAAAAAATACATTATAGGAGTTCCTGCTGTGGCACAAAGGGATTGGTGGCATCTCTAGAGCACTGGGATTCAGGTTCAGTGCCTGGCAGGGCACAGCAGGTTAAGGATCTGGCATTGCTGCAGTTGTGGCATGGGTCACAGTCATGGCTTGGGTATGATCCCTGGCCTAGGACTCCAAATGCCATGGGGCAGAAAAAAAAAAAAACAGAAAAAAGAAAAAGAAAAAAAGCAATACATTATAAAGTTAACCTATATTCTACAGGAATGAAAGGGAAGAAGTTTGCATTGAGGGAGAGAATCACATCATAAATTGATAATTCCTGATTATTTTGGAAGACAATGAGGTGAAATGCACTGTCTGAAGTCAAAGTCTGGTGAGTGCCAGTAAAAGCCTTCCTACCAATGTCATATAATTTGAAATATTTTTAAGGCATCCCCATCAAGGTAATAAAAAAAAATCAACCTTTTGCTTCATCTCTGATGTGTGAAGACCTTGGAAGTCATCATTCCTATGCTTACATGAAGAAAAGTCTAGACAAGCAATCAATGAGTTTTCTTGGATCCATAAGAGAACTGACGCTGCAAAGTGCACTGACATATAGGGAGGAGACTCCAGTGAGATACAGGATGGGAAATTCTGGGGCAGAAACTCTGGACACCAGAGTATGGAGGAAAGACTTCCCAAGAGAGCCATGTAGAAACCTCATCCTGTCTGGGCAAAGGGAAGTGACTGCCCCCTCCAGCCTTCCTGTGTCATCTACGGAATAAAAACAAACAAAATTAAAGCCAACAGGTGAGAGAGCTCCAAGGAAATAACTGGGGATCAACTCAGCTGAGAAAGATAGTAGGAGATAAGAAAAACTCTAGAGGAGGGACAGAGACATCCATGAAGGCCCCAAGACAGAAGGACACTGTATCCCCCAAGAACACCTACCTCCTGTCCGACATCCCACCACCTCACTAGCAAACCTCCCACAAGAGCACTGGGTGAGGGAAAGAGCTGCAAATTGCAGAATCTCTCTGAGGAGCAGTACAAAAGACCCCAAAATTCAGCACCCATTCATAATAAGTACACTTAAAAAAGTAAAAGTAGATCTCCCTTACCCCAATAAAGAATTTATATGAAAAATGTGCTGCTAACATCATACTTAATAGTGAGAGACTCAAAGCTTTCTCTCTAAGATCAGGACCCCGCGACAGTAGGAAAAAATAGACACAGATCAGCGGAACAAAAGAGAAAACCCAGAATAGATGGTCACAAATACCGTCAACTGATTTTGGATAAAGATGCCAAGGAAATTCAGTGGAGAAAGAATATTCAACAAATGATGGTGGAAAAATTCTAAGTCCTTCCACAGAAAGTGAACTTTGAGGCCGACCTTGAACTTTAGACAAAACGTAACTCAAAATATATCATAGAATTAAAATAAGATGCAAAATAATAAAAATTTTGGAATAAAATAAAGAAGAACACTTGTATGCCTTTAAGTTTGTTAATGGGTTCTTAGACCCAACAGAAAGTATAATCCAGGAGATCAAAAAATTGATGAATTGGACTTTATTAAAAAATACTTTTCTCTGCTGAAGTCACTGTTGAAGGAATGAAAAGACAAGTCACAGCCTCAGAGAATAGATTTGTACATCAAACATATGATAAAGTAATTGTATGCAGAATGTACAAAGAACTCTCAAAAGTAAAGAAAGAGAAAATTAATACCCCAACTAATAATTCAGCAGAATATTTCACAAAAAAATTTCAACACATTTGTAGATGATCAGCAGCAACACTTGGGTTTACCTTTTTTTTTGTTTGTTTTCATTGCACCCTTCACTCTCTCTATGGTTTCTAAATATGAGTGTCCAGGAACTTTGCAGACGAGAGCAATGAAGTCTAGATAGCATTCTAGCTGACCCCCTAGATTAAGGTTACATGTTTTTCACAATGCACATTACTATTCGTCATCCTGAACTGATCACTCCCCCGCCTCTGGAAGATCACTTTTAATTCCAGTTTTGTAGGATCCTATAGCGTAAAATCTTAGGCTGTGAAATTGCCGTCAAAAAAAAAAAAAAAAAACCACAGCTCTAAAATGTATTCAATTCATGAATAAAGGCATTAGAAGATAATAAACTTGCCTAAAAACTATTCGAGAAACTAAGAAATATATGGTTCATCAAGAAATGCATATTTCAGGAGTCCCCATCATGGTGCAGCAGAAATGAATCCAACCAGGAACCATGAGGTTGCAGGTTCGATCCCTGGTTTTGCTCAGTGGGTTGACCACCTGCCATTTCTGTGAGCTGTGATGTAGTTTGCAGACACAGCTCGGATCTGATGTTGCTGTGGCTGTGGCATAGGCTGGCAGCTGTAGCTCTGATTTGATCCCTAGCCTGGGAACCTCCATATGCCACAGATGCATCCCTAAAAAAATCAAAAAAAAAAGAAGAAGAAGAAGAAGAGGAAAACAAATGCATATTGCAGAAGTTTCCTGGTGGCTCATCAGGTTAAGTTTCTGGTGTTATCGCTGTTGTGGCTCTGGTGACTGCTGTGGAAAGGGTTTGATCCCTGGCTCAGGAACTTCCAGATGCTGTGGGTGAGGCCAAAATAATTGTTTTAACAAATAAAAATATAGAAATGCATATTGTAAGAAGTTTTGTTGGAAAAAATCTCATTAATATCCATTCAGCCAGAAAATCATAATTTTGAGATTATCTTTTCCACCAATGAGAAATCATTTGCATCTCTATCAGGTAAAAACCTACAAGTTAGCATCTACCTTCATAGTGGCTGGGTTCTAACTGATAGTAAATAACAAAGCCAACTAAGGTTATTCTCCTAGAAAATTAAAAAGCCCCTAAGAGGGTCCACTTGAACAATGTCCCAGTTTGACATTAAAAGCACATGTTGAGAATTATTTTCTAATTCCAGTAAATAACAGCAAAGGGTTTTTATATTGTAGTGTGGGAAATGGGTCTGTCCAGCTACAGAATTTTGGGTTCCATTGTCTGCAAAGTAGATCCTAGGAGGGCCATCTGGTGGTCACTGGGTAAGCCAGCAGCTTCTTTATTTTCTGTTTCTTTGGAGAAATTTAGCTTCACTAAAGCTAAGTGTAAAAAGTCTAACACCAGGACTTCCTACAGACTACCTGTAAGCATCCTGAATATTTAGCAGAAGTCAGAACCCATGTTTGTTAACGTGTTAATTGTCCTATATACCTAAGTTATAATTACTACATAAATGTGTAATCCATATGATTTCTCAGGACTCCATTCATTAAATGACTCAGTGCAATATATCCACCTTCCCCTTTCTACTATAATTTCCATATGCCAGCCCTTAACTTCTCTTGCCTGGAATGTTATCTCATCTCCTGCTTCCCCTCTTAAGCCATTTTCCGAAGTAGCCCAAATTATCTTTTAAAAACATTTGTATTAGGAGTTCCCTTAGTGGCTCAGTGGTTAATGAATCGGACTAAGAAACATGAGGTTGCGGGTTTGATCCCTGGCCTTGCTCAGTGGGTTAAGGATCCAGCGTTGCCGTGAGCTGTGGTGAAGGTTGCAGACGTGGCTCGGATCCTGCGTTGCTGTGGCTGTGGCGAAGGCCAGCAGCTACAACTCCTGTTAGACCCCTAGCCTGGGAACCTCCATATGCCGCAGGCACAGCTCTAGATAAAGGCAAAAAGACAAAAAAAAAAAGAAAAACATTTGTATTAAATAAATAAATAAAATAAAAATAAAAAGTTCCCATCGTGGCCCAGCAGAAACGAATCTGACTCATATCCATGAGGACGCAGGTTTGATCCCCGGCTTCCCTCAGTGGGTTAAATGATTCAGCGTTGCCGTGAGCTGTGGTATAAGTTGCAGACGTGGCTCAGATTTGGCATTGCTGTGGCAGTGATGTAGGCCAGTGGCTACAGCTCTGATTCAACCCCTTGCCTGGAAACCTCCCTATGCCATGAGTGTGCCCCTAAAAAAAATAATAAATAAAATAAAAATATATGTATTGTAACAAGGTCATGTCTTCTCCTTGCTTGAAATCTTCCAGTGAGGAGATTGGATTAAGATGGCAGAATAGAAGGACTGGAGCTCAACTTCTCTCCCGAAAAACAGCAGAACTACAACTGAATGCCGAGCAGCCTTCAACCAACTGGACTGTAAACTTGCAAAAAAGATATTCTACTCCAGAAGACAAAGAGGAGACCACATCAAGAGGTAGGAGGGGCGATTACGTGATAGAAGCAACCCCATACCTCCCGAGTGGGAAGCCCCACACACTGGACAATAACTGCATCATAGAGACTCACCTACAGGACTGAGAGTTCTGAGCCCCATGTCAAAACCCCACGCCTGGGGATAGGGCACAGGGAGAAAGAGACCCCGGAGCATCTGGCATTGAAGGCCAGCGGGGCTTGTGTGCAGGAGCTCCACAGGACTGGGG
>PVHT021183530.1:16080021-16090718 GCA_004024745.2 Catagonus wagneri | reverse complement strand
AAAAAAAAAAAGGCAACAAAAACCCCAAACAGTTAATACAATGGCAATAAGAACATATATATCAGTAATTACCTTAAATGTTAATGGACTGAATGCCCCAACCAAAAGACATAGATTAGCTGAATGGATACAAAAACAAGAAAACAACCAATGGATCACTGAAGAAATCAAAGTGGAAATTAAAAAATACCTAGAAGCAAATGACAACAAAGACATGACACTCCAAAACCTCTGGGATTCAGCAAAAGTAGCACTAAGAGGAAAGTATATAGCAATACAAGCCACCCTCAGGAAACAAGAAAAAGCTCAAATAAACAACCTAACTTTACATCCAAAGCAGCTAGAGAGGGAAGAAGCCAGGTCATGGAAACAACCTAAATGCCCACCGACAGAGGAGTGGATATGGAAGATATGGTACATACACATAATGGAATATTACTCAGCCATTAAAAGGAACAGAATAACATTTATAGCAATATGGATGGATCTAGAAATTATCATGCGAAGTTAAACCAGTCAGACAATTAGACAGCAACACCCAATGCTACCGCCTACACGTGGAAACTAAAGAGACACAACGAACATCTTTGAAGAACAGACAATGACTCACAGATTTTGGAAAACCTTGGTTTTTCAAATAAGACAATCTGTGGGGTGGGGGGATGCACTGTGGGTTTTGGACACAAAATCTATCGTATTGACTTATGATCTTTGTACACCTATAACTGAAATAAAATTCATTGTTAATATAAAAAAAAAGAAATGTTTCCAAAAGAGATAGTAATAAAGCAAACATAAACCAAAAAAAAAAATAAAAAAGAAATCTTCCAGTGATGTTCTTCACAATTATAGTGGGAATGTAAGTGCTTCACCATTTCCCACAGATTCCAACAATCTGGTCAACCTTATTTCCTACCCCTCTCCTCTTCATTCACTAGAAACCAGATAGACTGGTGTCTTTCTGGTTCATAAACACATGCTCCCGGATGTTGGTGTGTGTGTGTGTGTGTGTGTGTGTGTGTGTGTGTGTGTGTGTGTGTTGTTCCCTCTGTCTAGAATGACATTTTCTCAGATATTTACCTGGACTTGTTTTCTCTAAACTGTGAGTACTTTCAGATCAAATACCATATCCTCAGAGATATGTCCCTTCTGTGTTACTCAGATAAATTGCCACTAGCTGCAATAACAAAAAAGCCCCCCAAATCTCAAAGGTTTGATTATATTATATTGGGTTATGTTACATTACGATATGCTATGTGAGGTTATGTCATATGTCATAGAGATCACATCACATTATTCCTTTTTCCTTTTTTGGGTGGGGGGGCCATGCCCAAGGCATGTGGAAGTTCACAGGCCAGGGAATGAACCTGAGCCACAGCGATTACCACACTGAGTTTTTAACCACTAGGCCACCAGAGCACTCGACATTACTCTTGATTATGCAAATTTCCATATAGGTTAAAAGAGTGAATACTGTAAGTTCTGCTCTGTAATTATTCAAGGACTCAGGCATCTATCCACTTATGACTCCACTTTTCACTTGCTTCTTCAAATCTATGCCTTTCACCTCTCAGAGGAAGGAAGAGAATGTGGAAGATTCTGTCAGAGTGTTTCATGGACCGGATATGGAGTGCTTTATTTCTGCCTACATTCTCTCAGCTGATGTTCAACCACACAGCCTCAACCAACTAGAACTATGGATGGTAAAAGGAGGCCAGCTCTGATTCCCAGGAAAAGTAGGATTTGTTGAAGATAAAGCATTTTCTCTGCCAAGGTACCATCTTGTTCATCAAATACTTATTTCACACTCTCTTCACATGTTGGGCAAACTCCTTTCCTAAGGGAGACAACCCCAAATTCATCTCCATATTGAACCCAGTTCAACATTCAGGATTTCTGAATGCTGCTGAACTTTTGATGTGATTTTTCATGGTCAAGGATTCGGATAAGATATTTTCTCTTGACATCAAGTAGTCCAGCAGAGAAAGGGGAAGGCTGCTATAAGGAAAACTCTCATTTGGAAAGGCAAAGGAGATGCACAGCAGTCAGCAACCCACAGGAATTGTAAAATCCCACTGATACTTGACATGGCTATGAGGCAAGTGGGCAGTCATATTCCAGAAGGACCTAGATGTGGGATGAAATTCTAGTTCCTACCATTTGGGGCAAAAGGGGTAACAGTGAAGGTCTGAAATAAGAATTAAATTATTTTACATTTAACTACTGAACAGAGAAAGGATGTGTGGCTTGATTATATGTTGAAGTCTTTATTTGAGTATTTCACATTTTTTTTCATCTCCTTCTCTCCCATTTGTGATCCAAAGGTCAAACCACTCACAGGCACCTACTTTGAAGCAGCAAAGCAGAAGGAGTTCCCACCCTGGTGCAGGGAATTAACAATCCTACTGCAGCAGCTTAGAATTCTGCAGTGGTATGGGTTTGAGCCCTGGCCTGGAACAGTGGGTTAAATGATCTGGCATTGTCACAGCTATGGTTCAGATCACAGCTGTGGCTCAGATTCAGTCCCCGGGCCTGGAACTTCCATATGCCATTAAAAAAAATAAAAGGAACAAAGAATGAAACCCAAAGCCTGAAAAGAAAGTAAAAAGATATCTGCTAGTGCATGTGTGTAGGGCTAATTTTTAAGTTCTTGACAGTTCGAATAGGACTTAAGTGGTGGATAGAGGATGTTGAGAGAAGACAAATGGGTTATATGTGAACTTGAGTGGTGAGGTGAGGGTGGAGGGTGACAGTTCCATTAAAGGGAATGTCCATTTATTTATTTTTTTTTTGCCTTTTGTCATTTTAGGGCCACACCCATAGCATGTGGAGGGTCCCAGGCTAGGGGTCTAATTGGAGCCACAGCTGCTGGCCTACGTCACAGCCACAGCAATGTGGCATCCGAGCCACATCTGCAACCTACACCACAGCTCACGGCAACGCCAGATCCTTAACCCACTGAGTGAGGCCAGGGATCAAACCCACAACCTCATGGTTCCTAGTTGGATTCATTTCCACTGAGCCATGATGGGAACTCTGGGAATGTCCATTTAGAACAGGGATTCTTGCAGTTGCCTTTGTGGTTCAGCGGTTAACAATCCCGACTAGGATCCATGAGGATTCAGGTTAGATCCCTGGCCTTGCTCAATGGGTTAAGGATCTGGCATTGTCATGAGTTGTGGTGTTGGTTTCAGACGCGGCGTGGTTCCCACGTTACTGTGGCTGTGGTGTAGGCTTGCAGCTGCAGCTCTGATTCAACCCCTAGCCTGGAAACTTCCATATGCCACTAGTGCAGCCCTAAAGAGCCAAAAAAAAGAACAAGGATTCTTTTGCAGCATGGGTTCTAACTCAATACTGAATCTTTCATGTTTCTCCTGGGACCTTCTTTATGGAGAGGTCAATCCTTTAGCCTTCAAGAATCTAGTCTGAGGTACTGCTTCTATGCATTTCATTATTTGTGCCCAAAGATTCTAGAAACTATAATTCCAGGACAGAGTGTGGTTTGCTTCAACATACTGGGTAATGGCAGGATATTAAGGATGCCTAAGCTGAGTTTCCAAGTGTGGCACAACAGGATCAGCAGCATCTCTGGTGCACTAGGATACAGATTCAATCCCTGGCCTGGCACAGTGGGTTAAGGATCCAGCATTGCCACAGCTATGACATAAGTTACAACTGTGGTTCAGATCTGATCCCTGGCCCAGAAACTCCATATGACATGGGACAGACAAAAAAGAAAACAAAGTAAGAAAGTCTAACTACTCAATCAGGGTCCCTTCAGAAAAATTTACATAGAAATCACCCTCTTTGGAAAAAGAGTGTACATGGCCCTTACTCTGTAGGATACCCAACCTGGGTATCCTTTCCTCACTATTGATTTCTCAGCTCTTATCACAGTGCCTTACTTAAAGTAAATTTTGAGCAAATAGGAGTTGAATAAATGAATAACTTTCCAGTAACCATTCGTTGCTAAACTGAGTGAGAGTCAGGCAACAAAGCCTTTACATTCTCTGTGTGTATACACATTGCAGCTCAGAGTCAAATGCCTATGACATGTATCTGAGCTCCTAGTGCCTTGTTTAGAAAGAATTGTCTGTGTTGAATATTGTACGCCTTCGAAGGTTGAGCATATGGGTGGCACTGTGTCTAACAATGAACTCAACTTTATTAATTCCTGGGTTGGAGGATGGTTGTTAGGTCTTAGGATCAAAAACCTAAAATGTGCATAATGAGTGAGCTCTGGGGGAACTAATGGCCTAGCCCAGACTTTTGTGCTGTGACCATCTTTTTGTATTATAGCACTTATTAGGTGGGGGAATGGTTTTTGAGCAGAGAGGCCACCTAAGACACCATAGTTTATGGTATTCACTGAACAAACAGACACAAACCCTGTCTTCTGGAGCGCCAGGCTAGTGGGGGGATATAAGTTCAAAGACAGTGAAAGCACAATGGATTAGGCACCACAAATCAGGAATTTCTCCCAAATTTAAGGAATTTAGGGAAGGCCATCCAGCAGAACTGTCACAAAAGCTTAATCTTGAAGGCAGAGTAAATGGTAAAACACTCAGGGATCAGGCATTCCAAAAATTCAGGAAAAGCGTAAGTGAAATCCTGGGAAAGGGATCACGGTGCATTTGCGAGACAGAGAAAGACAGAGAGGGAGGGAGGGAGAAGATGACGTGTTCAGGAGCAAGTATTCTGCATTCAAAGAAATGAAAGCAGACTTTTGCTGTGAAAACTTCGTGTGTGTGTGTGTGTGTGTGTGTGTGAGAGAGTATGTGTGTGTGTGTGAGACAGAGTGTGTGTGTACATACGTATGAGAGAGAGAGAGAGAGACAGAGAGACAGAGTGTATGTGTGTGTGTGTGTGTGTGTAAAGGAGTTGGGAAGGGAGAATATTGAATCTGGACACATCAGCAGAAGAAATAAAACAACGGGTCTTTTGCATTAAAATAATATGTTTGGCCTTTAAGAGTAATAGGAGATGTCTGAAGGCATTTAATCAGGAGAATGGTATAATCAGATTTACTTTTTGAGAGGTTAAATGACATCTGTCTTGCCATACTCCCCACTTCCCCCCACCCCCCAGAGCTTCTTTTATCTGGCTCAAAATCCTGGGGCTCAAAGATAATCGATTTGGGAAAGTCATGAATTACTGTCAACAGGCTTTAAAAGTAACTCAAAAGGGATGAATGAGCCTTTAACCTAATAAGACCATTGCACTAAGCTGGGTTGGCTTTGATGCCTTTGTATAGCTTCAGGTCCTCATAGAGAAAACCAGCTCTGGCTCGGAAAGGAAACCGTTTTCTCTTAATATCCATGGAATGAAAGTACACTGACCCCTTCCTCTATGTATCCAGCAAGCAGTGGTGGGATAAAACAAAAATAACCCTCCCTAAACTTAAGTATTCTCCTCTCCACCAGATACCTACTCATTATAAACTCATTATAAACTGAACTGAAGCAAAAGTGACTAAGAGGCAGGGGACGTATGAAGTGGGCCTTGGTGGCCAGGATCCCACTATGTGAAAAGGAGAGGAGACCACAGAGGGCGAAGAGGGTGACCCCCCTAGATGGGGCAGAGTTTCATGGGAGATGGCAGTGGCAAGGGACACAGAGAAAATGGGAGTTAAGCGATGATAGAACCTTTCTGGAGTTCCCTTGTGGCTCAGCAGATTAAGGATCTGGCGTTGTAACTGTTGTGGGAAGGGTTCAACTGTTGTGGGAATTTCCGAATGCTGGCAGTGTGGCTGCAAAAAAGAAAAAAAAAAAATGATAAACCTTCTTCACAGGAGACTGCCTTTTACATCTGGGGCATGAGACACTGCCCAGGAGATTGATGGGTCAAGGCTCAACCCACAGTCTCTGTCCCAGATTCAAAATTCTAGATCACTTTAAGGTATTGGGAGAACTCTGCAGGAAAGAAAAGTTCGAGCACTCTTTGTGATTTAGCAGTCATTTGGTTTGAAGAAGAAAGGTGAGAAATCATCTGTGGCCCTAACTGGAAGAGCGAATCCCACTCTCAGGCTGTCACATACTATTAGATTCTGCGTGGCAACTCATGCCTTTCTGGACGGTAAGATACAGCAACTGGTTAATCTCCCAACTGGAAAATTGTAAGACTGTCCTCAGCCCTTCTATCCCCAGAATGAAATCCATGCCATACACCAAGGGGAAGAACAGAGGGTGGTTCCTCTAAGGTTAGAAAAATCCCCTACTGAGGTGAAGAGAATGGATTGGGAGGGGATAATTAAGGAGGCAGGGGAGCCACATGGAAGCTGTTCCCATAATCCTGTCAAGAGTAAAAGCTTGCTTAAATGGGACAGTGGTAGTAAAGTGGAGAAAAACAATAGATCCAGAGGTTAAGAGAAGATGTCACTCCCCAACTGCCTTGCCCCCAAAGATAAGAGAGATCTGGAAAGATGTGGTATTAAATATGGCTCTGAATTTCCAGGCTTGACTGATAGGATGGACCCTGGATGTCTTTGTTCCAAAAAGGGAACACAGATAAGTAGCTGCTAACAGGGGCAGAGAAGTTATTTGCTTAGTGTCTAATATTTGTATCACATATCTAGGAAATAACATCACACAGGTAGGTGCATTTATTCATTTGCCTCTTTGTTAATTGCTTTATTTTGTATAGCCCCTTGGATGGCCTCAAAGGCATTCATAATGTTTCATTCCATACATGATGGGAGATAAATGCAGGAGTCGTCATAGAGACCGTGATGGAAACATTGGATGAAAGCGAGATGGTGACTGATTACACACAGTGAGCAGAGAGCCAGGGGTGGGAAGCTCAGAAAGCAGCTATGAATGAGCCAGGCGGTGGGAGAAGGATCTGAAACTGAAAAATCAAAAAAAGTATAGTCCAAAAATTGACAGAGGCACTAGGGAAATGGCTATGATAAATAAGCCAAGTGGGGAGAGAATCTAGCACTGCACACAGATATTGATGGTGATAGAAAGTCATTCCTTAAGTCTAGCAGCAATAAGATCATAGAAAGTAAAGCTCTGAAAACAATGGTTTAAGAGTAAGAAAAAGGTGTTCCCTCTGCAGCACAGTGGGTTAAGAACCTGTCTGCAGGAGTTCCCATTGTGGCTCAGGGGAAACAAACCCGACTATGATCCATGAGGATGGGGGTTTTGTCCCTGGCCTCATTCAGTGGGTTGAAGATCTGGCATTGCCGAGAACTGTGGTGAAGTTTGCAGACACAGCTCAGATCCTATGTTGCTGTGGTTGTGGTGCAGGCTGTCAGCTGTAGCTCCAATCCGACCGCTAGCCTGGGAACTTCCATATGCTGCCAATACAGCCCTAAAAAGCATAGAAAAGAATCTGACTGCAGTGGCTAGGGTTGCTATGGAGGCTCAGGTTCTATCCCGTGGCCAGGCTCAGTGGGTTAAAGGATCCAGCATAGAGTGCAGCTGTGGGTCTTATTCAGTCCCTGGCCTGGGAACTTTCTTATGCTACAGGTGTGGCCATTAAGTAAATTTTTTAAAAAGAGTAAGAAAAACATAAGTAAGTAGGAGGGAGTTTCTAGAAATGAATTTAAATGAAAGGAATGTAGAGGAAAATATCCAGAAGTATTAATGTGTGTGTGTGTGTGTGTGTGTGTGCATGTGCGTGCGTGTGGATGCATTCGCACAGGAACTTGAAATAAATGTAAAGAGGTCATATGCCTGAATCCTGTCTTGTCACTCCTCGGGAGCATCATAGTATTAGCAATTTCACTAAAAATCCCTTATTTGCTGTGTTGGAATAAAAAAAATTAATATGTTACCTTACAATGTTGATCTTAATTTTAGCCTAGATTTCTCAAATCCTGAAGCCTTCTGGATACTTTCAGACCTGATAAAATTAGGGGTTTCCTACTATTTATGGGTCAGATGAAAGAATCTTTGTTAGGATTCATTTAAATCACTGAACAGTATTTTCAGGAAAGCAAGGGATAGACCCCATACAAAGGTACTTTATTCTCCTCGATTCTCTTCCAAGTGCAGTACCAAGCAACTCATTCATTCAACTATTTATCCAATAAAAAAGGTATTAACTTTCTCCTGTATTCTGGAACCCCCAAAGACTCAGAATTTTTCTTCTAATCAATTTGTTGATTATTTACTTATAAATAATCTTGTATAAAATTCCTGACAGTTGTTTACTGAGCTATGTGTGTAAGCAGCTCTTTGTAGGAAAGTGCCCTCAGCAGGAAGCCCCTTTCCTTGTCACTTTAGCAGAGCTGTCTTGTCACTAACCTTAAACCAGCCCCCCCCCCACCGTGCTCTGTTCGTCTCCAGCCCAAGCATACTTTTCACACCTTTTGATCACACTATACCGTGCCTAAACTGTTGGTTCTTTTTGCAGATCAAAGAAGTAGAAATAAAGAGTAAATAATGAACAGGTGGCCAAAACTCTACCCTAATTTACCCTTCAGTAATCTTGGGAGTACACACTGTGTGAACAAGACAGCATCTGAAGAAAGATCACCAGGAATGACAAACCGGCACACAGCGGGGGATGGCGACCACTCTGAACCCCTATCTCAATAGTTAACGGAGATCACTTCCCTTTTTCCTTTTAAAACATTCATGGCATAGCAGAATATTCAGAGGTATTTTTGAGGGTATACTGAGTCCACTATCTCCCCAGATTGCCTGCTTTCTGATCAAAGGCACCTCTCTTTCTACCATTTGTGAGTATGTCACTGATTTTGCAAGCAGTAAGCAGTATGAGGGACCCAATTCATTTTGTAACATGTAGGATCCCCTTTAATTTTCTTATTGGTCTGTCCCTATTCTTATACATGCATTTATATATAAGCCTGAGTCTGTCCCTTGCAAAGGCTTCCTTTCACTAGGAGACATCCTTTATGAGCATTATCCTTATCCTTCATCATAACGGCTCATCGTACCTTGATTGCCTTTCCCCCTGTTTTTGTGTTGGTCTAATTGTACAGATAGTGATGGAATACCTGGGAGGCTCACCTGGGCCCATCATGCTTGTGGCAGCCCCCACAGGCATTCCCCCTACTTGAACCAATGTCGTGACTGGACTGGCCCCTGTTGTTATTATGATGGAAAGGTGTACCCCAGCAACAGCCATCAGGGGACTTTGAAAAAACAGGATGTATCATTCACAGGTTCTGGAGGTTACACTGCACAGCAAGGTCACAGATGAAAATACAGCTCTGCATTTGTTCTGGTCGATGGTGGGGTGCCTAGGGTTTTGTGGGTTCACTCTTTTTTGGGGGGGGCTGTGCCTATAGCATGCAGAAGTTCCCAGGCCAGGAATCGAACCCATGCTACAGCAGTGGCTCAAGCTAGAGCAGTGGCAATGCTGGATTCTTAACTGCTAAGGCACCACGGGACTCCTGTGGTTTCACATTTATTGAATATAAAACATAAGGGCAGGAATTAAAACATGGGAAGGGAAAAGCAGGGTCATTAAGCAGTCAGCTAGCTAGTTCAACCAAAGCTGTCCAAAAAGGAGAATTTCATGGGTCAGGTTGCCTGGATCTTTATCTTGTTGTATAGTTAGCAATAAATTTATTCAAGATGAATGTCTTCGAAGCGGATGCCCTTAAAAGCTTAATTCCAGGCACTTATATTTTGATCCAAAAGGCTAATTGTCAGGCATGTACGCTATAGTCTGTAAGCAGCTCCTTTGCCCTTTTTCAGTGTGCTCATTCCTATTTTCCTTATTAGGCCTTAATCGTAAAGATGAGAGCATTAAGTAACATGAGCTTGTTATTTTTGCTTTTCTAAATATAAACAACACCATACCTAACTCGATGATTCCTTTCCTGGATTAGAAGGAATAAGAATGAAGAACTGAGTGGTTAAAGAATGACTGACCCTCCACTCCTTCCTAGTAAATATGCAGGCAGACCACACAAGCATGACAGTGTCACAAGGAAAACAAAGAATCTGACCTCCTGCCTTAATGATTAACTGAGATCATTTCCCCTTTCTTCCTTTAAAAAATAGCTATGGCTTTACAGAATTTCTGAAGTTGGTCTCAGGGCATAGGTCCACCATCCCCCCCATCGCTGTTTTTTCTGAATAAAGTAACTTTCTTCTCTATCTAAGCTGTCCCCTCAGTTTATTGCTGTTGAGCAGCAAGTGGCGGAACATGCAAATGGTTACAAATCCACCCTGAGAAGCCCAGGCATCAGCATTAATGGAGACTATTAACAGCTGGGGTAGCAGCTATGTTAACAGTTGAGGGCAAGACACATTATAACCTGGAGGGGCACACATCTGATCAGAGTTGTCATCACAAATTTCATAGTGTTATACAGGTAATGGTCTGAAATCCAGTTAATAGCCATTAAAATAGATTAGCCATCTCAGAGCCCTGAAATCCGTTCAAAGATGTGGGTCAACCCCACTCCTGGGCATTTATCCAGAGAAAACCGTGACTCGAAAAGACACATGTACGCCAATGTTCATTGTGGCACTTTATACAATAGCCAAGTCATGGAGACAACCTAAATGTCCATTGACAGAGGAGAAGATAAAGAAGATGTGGAACATATACACAATGGAATATTACTCAGCTATCAAAAGGAATGAAATAACAGCATTTATAGCAACATGGATGGACCTAGAAATTTCATGCTAAGTGAAGTCAGTCAGACAATGAGATACCAACATCAAATGTTACCACTTACATGTGGAATCTAAAAAAGGGACACAATG
>PVHT021183530.1:16019628-16079021 GCA_004024745.2 Catagonus wagneri | reverse complement strand
GAAATGCTATAAAATTTGGTTATGATGATTTTTGTACACTATAAATGTAATATAATTCGTTAAGTAATTAAAAAAAGAATTCAAATGCAAGACTGATTGAGAAATCCCTATGCAAATTCTTTCCTCTGTGCTAATCAGGCTTCTGCCTTTATTAAGAAAAAATGTAACTTGATATTTACTTCTTACAAGTATAAAAATGGAATAACAGGAAAAAAATAAATACATAATTTAATTCCAAAAAAAAAAAGATGTGGGTCATATTGCAGAATATTTTAACAGTTGGGACTATCCAGAATAAGCGGGTTTGAATCTGTCCTGAGTAGTGGATGCACATAGAGCAAGTGGTCCTTGGGAGGAGCAAACCTTCCTTGACCAGGAGAGTGTCTACAACCATTTGAACAAGAGATTCAAGGGACAGTGGCACAAGGCCCAGGGTTTCATGGAGTCCTTATACATGTAAAGATAATTTTTGACTGGCCTCAATGGCCTGATTAGAGTGGCTGGGGCCCTTGCATTGGTGCCAATTCAAGCAGTCCTCATAGGACTACAATTCCCAGGGCTAAGGAAATGAAAATGGCTCTTTTGGGTCGGTAGTAGTCAGAAAGAGAAGGAAACACAGAGGTTTGTGACCCGAGAGATACACCTCCAGTGGCAGGCCAAAGAGACAGTGCAGTGGTGCCTTGTGGTATGTGGCCCAAGGTGGTAAATCAGAGAGCTGGGGAGAGAACCATGCCCAAGGGGACAGCCTTGCAAAATGAGCCCATGGTACAATTAGAAGGTGTGTTCCTGGTGTTAAGTATTCACTGAAGCCTCCAGTCTCAGAAACCTGGGGAATCATATTCATTCTTTGGCTGTCTCTGCTATGTGAGTCCTGGAGGGGGTGGCTAAAGGGGTCTATGGCCCAAGAGCTACTGGTGCTTAGGCACAGAGTCACCAAGGTGGCCTTGGAGGCTGCTTCCACATGATACCGTTGGGTAGGGAATGTTGGGGCCTCTAACTGAAGGAGTGCCTGGGGCAAAGTTGCTAGTTAGCTCAAGTTGAAAAGATCAGCTGAGTAAGAATTTAAGGTAGTGTGCAAGCAGCTGGGGGCCAAGTGACAGACCTATAATTTCTGATTCCCACTGGGTGGGTCACCTTCTTGGTTCACTGGGTAAGAATGTTGGTATATGTGAAGCATCTGGGCAGTGTCCTGGGGGAAGAACAGGGGGAGCATAGTAGTGTTGTAATAACCACGGTGGGGGCTTGAGGTGGCCAGCAGGAGTTGGGAATATACATAGCATGCAGAAGCAGGAGGTCAGGTTGAGTAGGTGAGGGCAGATGACCCAAACTGGCAGTGTTTGTGGGCGGGAGAGCTGTCTGGTTCAGAATGCCCGTTTGCCCTGACACAGTGGGGAAATATGACACAGTGCTGCCCTGTGGTCAGCAGGGGACATGCCCACCCTCCAACATTCCCTGCTACTAGTGCATTCTGTAACCAGATGGGTTTTACATATGATCATCATAAGCCCAGTTAGCTTGTAGCAACATATGTTGTATGGAAATCGAGAGAAGAGCACCACTTAGACATCACTTCCACAGGGCCCGTTGCCTGTAAAAGAATTCAGTCTCTTTGCCAGGACACTACAAGCGGGGCTCTCCAAAAGGCCACAGTTCCCTGGGGTGCAATTATGGGCTGGACTAGGACTGGTCCAGCCTTGTATCTGTGTGATGATTAGGCCCCAGGGGTCTCCCAATAGCTCTGTCGCCCAGGCCATACAAAGCAGCAATTAGAGCCATGGCCATAGAGAGCACAGACTTTTTTTTTTGTTTGTTTGTTTTTTTTTGGCTGTGCCCATGACATATGGAAGTTCCAAGGCCAGAGTTGAACCCGCACCACAGCAGTGACAATGCCAGCTCGTTAATTTGCTGAGCCACCAGGGAACTCCAGAGCACTGACCTTTCATGAGCCAGCATCCTGTTACTTCTGACTTAGGTGTTGGTATATTAATTGATGGTTCAGTGTGACTGCCCTTCATGAGAAAATCTTAAACCTGGGCCATGGCCATGATGTGTAGCTTTCTCATCACACTCTCACCTCCGAATATGGCTTATATCTACCAAGAAGTTTCTTTCCTTTTTTCAGAAACCCAAACTGTGGCCCTGGTTGGTCCTTATAGCAAATTATTTCCACTCCCTTTAATTACTAGGGAATCCAGTTTAAATTGGCCTGTTCTTGCATCCTCTATATTTGGGAAAAGTAGCCATCATGGAGGGGGTTCCTTCTGAAGAATCCTCACCACTGTCGTGGTTTGCAAAGAAATGATCTTGCACTAACTTGGTGAGCAATTGGACTGGATGGCATTCAATGATAAGGGGATCAGATTGGACTTTCTGCCCTTGATCAGGCCATCAGAGTGAAGAAGTGGTGAGATGATAGCAGAATCATTGAAGGGGGCAAGTGGAATTGGAGGAAAAATAAAAAGGATACCTTCTTTGAAGGGTAAAAGCTTGAGGTTTGCCAGAGAGGACCAAACCAAACGTAGAATTGGGGGGGGGGCAGTGCTGTAATAATTGGTATACTGGATATAAAGTTTCAGGGTAGAGAATTAACTAATATGAGAGCATGGGGAAAGAAGTTCCAGGAAACACTTGCCTGGAAGTAATTTATAGCGTGTCTCTTTGAGGAAGCTCTTAAGATGCTCAATGAGGCCAGCTGCTCACAGAGAATAGCCTGGGTTAAAGTTCCAAAGAGTACGTTGAAGCACTACTAAGAGGTGAAGTGGGTACCTTGAACAGATTCAATGACTGGTGATCCATAGGGAACAAGAATAAGTTTAGTTAAGTTTGTTTTGAGGAGGAATTCCAGGTGGCGGTCACAAAGAAAAAGTCCTTATCAGTGGTCGTGACAGCATATGTGGAAACCCTAGCCAAAGACAGCTGTGGCCAGTGAGATCATTCTTCTAGTGGGAGTACAGTGGGTCTCTCTGAGGGCTATGCCCCCATCTAGATAGGACCACTCTTCAGTTTAAGAGCAGAGAATGTATATGTCTGTCACCTCCCATAAGCTCAAGTGTTAAAGTATGGGTGAACCCCTCCCCCGGGTTGTGTGTGCGCATTTCACAAGTGGAGGGAAGGGCTGGTGCCCTGAGGAGTCTATACTGGTGTGACGTGGCGGGGCTTAGTTTGGGAGCCTGTGGTATTAATATAACAGCTTCTTGTGTAGAGTGGTTAGTGTGAATGATAGGAACTGGGGACTCTGCTAATTCCAACCGTATCTGGGCTCCCCAGATGGGCTTGCCTTATATGAGTGAATTATCCCTTGGCCATTGGCCAGACCAAGCCATGGAGCCATTGCTGCAGTCCAGGAGTCTGAGAAGGTGGATCCACAAAGACCCCCTTTCATGGCCTCTTTAAATGGCTGGGTGGACAGCTACAACTGACTGAGTAAGGCTGGGGGACGTGCGGGTGGAGGTGGTGTGAGCCCTTTTGCCATGATTCTCCAGCAGGCTTCCATGCCTACAATGGTGGTGGTGATGCCATAGGTGAGGCACACTTGTTCCCTGTCCATCTCAAACAGGTAGTCCCAAAGGGCTCCCCAATGAGCCAGAGAAATAAGTGGGGGCATCCCTATCACTTCCTCAAGGCTGTGGGGAAAGGAATAGAGCAGTGGGGAAGCCACATCCTCCCATGACGTGGAGAGGCTTTTGATTTCAGTGCTAGCTTTCTCCTAAAGGTACCATTCTGTTTTACCAAGGAGGCATCAGCAGCCATGCTGACCTTCATTGAGGGGCATCTCTAATCCAGGATATTATGGGAATTTGGGTATGAAGTAGTACCACACGGGGTGGTTGTACCTTGGTTTTTAAAAAACCCAAGTGGGATATGAAAAGTTAGTCCTCAAGTAGAGTATACTGGGCTGCTACTGGAGGTACTTAGTCCAGAATGCCATAGGAAGCCACATAGACCCATTCCTGGCTCTGAGAGCTAAAAGATCCATGCTTTGATTTATCCCTGTGTTTGTTTCAAAAGCACCTGGTATTCGACAGAGACAGTTTGCAGCTGTGGTTCAGGAGATATGCAGTGGTGATGTTCCTTGATGGCTCAGTGGGTTGGGGATCTGGTGTTGTCACTGCTATGGCATGGATTTGATCCCTGGCTGGGAAGTTGTACATACCAGAGGTGTGGCCAACAAAAAAAAAAAAAAAAAGAGGGGGAGAGAGAGAGAAGGAGAGATGCAGTGGTCAACTTCCCTGAACCAGCTATGACTTGACCACAGGAATGTACCTATGCATTTGAGACCTGGAGGTGTTCAAAATTCCTTCTGTTTTATTACCATGCTGAATTCTTCCTGATGGTGGAGCCCAGATCCTTGATATGAATATCATGCTCATCTTAGGTCCCCAGACACTCAGGAGTTCTTCCTTTATACTGTATCTAGATTCCATTTGATCCCCTTCACCTAGATTTCACATAAACAGTGCTGAAGATAAGGTGTTATTTTTCCCATTTTCTCTCAGATGAGTAAACTGAGCTCTAGGACACTTCAGTAACTAGACAAGCTAGTAAGACACAGAGATGGTGTTAGCTTCCAATCTTCCACATATCTGGGCCTCAAAAGACTTCCCCTTCTCCAAGTACAGTCTTGTGTTTCTTGTGCCACTTATGTGATAGTCTGGATAATGGTACCATTATAAAAGATATATATGTAAAAACGCCTATTTATTTATCTGTCTATATCTCTATCCATCTAATAGGATAGGGGAGAGAGAGAGAATATTAGTCGAAGAAAATATGACACCTCCTGTGATGAGGAATGTATCTTAGGAGAAAATCTGCAAAGTGCCAGGCTCAGCCTCAATGCCTCTTTATTAGACCTGCCCCAACTGCCCTAGCCTGATGTTCTGCCCCCTCTTTTCTTTAGTTTTAAATTTTTTTGTTGGCTGCGCCTGCAGCATGTGTAAATTCCCAGGCCCAAGAATTAAACCTGTACCACAGCAGCAATAACACGAGCTGCTACAGTGACAATGCTGGATATTTAACCTACTATGCCACAAGGGAATTTCTGCCCTTTAAAAAAAATGGCAACTTCTTTCATTATTACAGAGTCTCAGAGAACATGATATCTGACTAGATTATGTAGTTGTCTACTTCTTGGGCTAAATGAATCCCTAAACAAGAAATTCTATTAAGAATGAGTATCTCAAAGGGAGCGTCATGATTAAGATTGAATTATACGCCCTTTATAAAGGTGGGACATTCAAGATCTTCTGACTTCAACAGTTCATTAGAATTACTTGGAATATCTCCAATTAAAGGGAGTTTTACTGACCAAGGGCCACAACTGTTGTGTTCACGTCAAAGCCACTGCTTTCCACTGGCTGCTCCCAGTTAATGGCTAAATGTGACGAGGCCTGTTCCAGATAGATAGGGGACACCGGTGACAGCAGGCGGTAGCTTTAGGACTCATGGATGGCCTTGCATAGAATCTACTGGGCTGCCCAGTAAGCAAGGATGCTTCTACCTTACCTGCCTTTCCTCTCTCCTTCACCTGTTGTCAGACTTGGTATGAAGAATCTCCTGCCTCCCTGGACCTCTACCCATCTTCTCTCATGGAAATTTACCCAAATAAAATCCATGCACACTTAATCCTATTTTGATATCTGTTTCTCAGAGGACCCAGACTATCACGCCCTATTAACCATTTGGGTGGTATCATTTTGGAAAAGATGATGTTGGAAGAAATAAGGAAAGCCACAGTTACGGAGGCTGAACCACTGCCCCAAGAAACAAAGAAACAGAGAGAGTGCTGTTACTCTGAGGAAATAGGCAGAGTCTGGGCAGGGGAACAACTAGCCTCTTGTTCAGAGGCAGGTAAGATGGAAAGAGATGATCTGGAAGGTCTTTTAATCCCAGTTCAGGGTTGCTCAGTCCTTCCTTCATGGCCTGCCCATCTACAAAGAAAGGCTATATGCTTTTCTCCAAGCAGCTTTTTTAGGAGACACTTCTACTCCCACACACACAAGGGCAGGCAGAATTGGAAAGCCCAGTTAACTCAAGGGTTCTGGAATCAGACAATCCAGATTCAAATCTTGTCTTCACAACTTTCTGGATTTGTGCCCCGTCATGGGCAAATTACTTAACCTCCCCATCATTAGCTGAACTTAGATAGTGGGAAGAATACTAGTACATAACTCTAGGAGCTGTTATAAGAATTAGATCATGCTTGGGGACTCCCTTTGCATTTTGCCTACCATATGGTAAAAACGTATTCGATAATACCTGTTTTTTATAAGAAAGACAGGCTATGGAAACATTTCTGGGTTAAGGCTCTGGTCAGGCATCTTCCTTATCTGATATCCATGCCCAGAGAAGTGATTTTTTTTTCCATTTTACAACCTTAGGATCCCAAACATAACATTTAAGTCCATAGCCTTCACTGTGTTATTTAAATCTAGCTTATCCTTATTGCTTTGTAAATAAGTGACTAAGATGTGTTAAAAGTATTTACTAAGTTTGTGGGTTCCTGTGTTTCCCCTATTAGGTCTTTTATTTTGTCTTTGTATTTTCTGAGACCATGTAATCATATAACTACAAATTTGATAAGTTTTTAATTTCCTGATGCATTGAAATTTTCTCACCTTTTCTACTAACACCTTTGCCTTAAAATTAACTTGCCCTGATATAAATATAGAAAGTCCTTTGCATTACTTGTGTTTAATTTCCAATATTACTGTTTACTTTCTATTCTCTTGCCTATTCCAATCTTTTTTCCTTAATTTTTTTTTTTTTTTTTTTTTGCTTTTTAAGGACCAAACCTGCAGCATATGGAAATTCCTAGGCTAGGGGTCAAATTAGAGCTACAGCCCCTGGCCTACACAACAGCCACACCAATGCCAGGTCTGACTGTGTCTGTGACCTGCACCACAGCTCACAGCAATGCCAGATCCTTAACCCAGTGAGCAAACCCAGGAATCAAACCCACATCCTCATGGATTCTAGTCAGGTTCATTACTGCCGAGCCATGACAGGAACTCCCAATTTTTTCTTCTTTCTTACCTTCTTATAAACTTATTATTTGTATTCTCCTTTTTCCACCTTTAGCTATGATTTCATAATTTTTCAAAAAAATGCCTTATTTAGAGGGACTTGAAGAATATAGACCTGTGCATCTGAGTTACAGACTGAATTATCATGTGATAAAGCAGACAGAACCAACCAAGCTTTATCAGTAAACCTATGCCTACTTCTGTGGGACCCCTGAGAGTCAGCCCTGTTGCTATGGTGACTAGTGAGGGTACTCCTTACAATGAGAGTATGCTATATTTGGCTGAAACCACTTATATGATTTTTTCAAGGGGTCTAATCAAGCATATCTATGCATCTTTTCTTCACACAAGCCACACTCAGAAAGGAATCAAATGTACTAATAATTGACATTCAATTTGCAGGTCTGCATTTTTAAATTTTACATATATACATATGTATGTATACATTTTCTCCTATGTGCATAGTTACTTAATTATACATATTTTCCACACATGTATGTGTATGTGTATGTGCATATATACATTCAAATATTTTAAAAACATATTCTTTCACGTACAAATGATTTGTCAGGAGACGTTTATGCACATATAATCAAAGACACCAAATATAATTATATATAAGCAAAGACATTATATATAATTATTGCTGCCTTTACATATAAAAGATATGGTTCCATAAATATTTTACACACTTAACTCCTACTATATATTTCTTACTATATTTTTCCACTATGTATTTCCAGATCAGCCCATGCAAATTTCCTTCTGCTTTTTCATTTGTTCACTTTTTGAATGTGACTTCATAATATTCCACTGTATGTCTCTGCTATCCTTTCTTGGCCACACCCGTGGCATGTGGAAATTCCAGGGCCAGGCATTGCATTCAAGCCATGGTAGTAACAATGCCAAGTCCTTAAACACTAGGTTACCAGGGAACTCCTGCCTCTATTTTTTGACCAGTCGCCTACTATTAGGAGCTTAATGTGTTCCAGGTTCTTCCTACAAGAAGTAAAAGAGAGTGTGCTTCCCTAGCTGTTATCAGGGTGTGCTTTCAAGTGTTTGGGTATTTGGCAAACTGAAAGGAGAAAGTTGAAACTCCAAGCATTTCTAATCATCTGTATTATCAGTGATGTTTGACAACTTTTCCTATCTTTGAAACTACTTGCATTTTGTTTTCTGTGCAAGGTCTGATTGTACCTTTTGGTCAATTTCTTTATATACTGTTTTTCTTTTGTTTTATTGGGTCCCTTTATATAATATATGGAAATAAGTTTCTGACTTGTTTTATGATTTCCCTTTTTTTTTTTTTTTGGAGTAGGGGTAGGTTGATATTTTCTTCTGGTCTTGCTCGTGTCAAATGTATTAGGCTGTTTTTTGTTTTTTTTTTTTTGCCATGCCCACAGTATGAAGAAATTCTCAGACCTGGGACTGAACCCCAGCTACAGCAGTGAAAACGCTAAATCCTTAAGCTCTAGGCCACCAGGGAAATGCTGGGCTTATTTTAAGGAGGTAACATTAGTGAGGCAGTGCAGTGGCTGAAAGGAGGGGCATTGGAGTCACTTGTCATCATGGTCACATCTCTTAGCACCCCCCCCCGCCCCCAAGCCTTAGTTTTCTACACCGCTACAAGGGGATGACACTATTACTTGTTTCTTAGGATGGATGGAAGAAGTAAATTAGATAATATGTCTTGGAAAAGAACCTGGAACACAGTAAGCTCCTTTCAGTCGCTAGAGTTATTGTCAAAATTTCCTTGAAGACTTCTGTCAATCAAGCCATAGAAAGGCACTTTTGATTACACTTAAAAAAAATCCTTTATTGTTTCTGTATATTTTTTCATATTTACATTTGACAGTTTGAGGTAAACAGAATTTATACTGGTGTAAACAGTGATATATGGATCCTATGTATTAGTTTTCAAGGTGACTCCAGAGTTTACGCAACAATTTTCATTGAATAATTCAAGTAATTTCTGTTTTAATCTTTTCCTTAAAGCCAATTCCCGTATGCACCTGTGTCCATTTTTGTACCTTTTTAATGTACATTTTTGATCTTATAATTACACTGCCAGTTCCTCACTTTTCATACTGCTTGCATATGATAGATACTGTTTTCAGATCTGGTAGGGGTCAATGACTGCTTATTATTCAATTCTAAAATACCCAAGTTCTACTGTTTTTTTTTTCCGCCTTCACATGAAGTTTCACAATAGATTTATGTATGTACTTAGTTATTTAAGCTATATGTGATCTGTTTTTACCTGTCTTAGTCTGTTTGGGCCTGTTGAACCTGAGGAGGCAGGCCTGATGATTTCTGAACAGCTTTGGGGTCATTTCCCCCTGTTTTGAAGAACAGAACATGTTCAGACCCAAACTTCTCTTATGGTCCTGATCTATCAAATCCAGGAAAACTGACAGCCTTCCTTCTATCTCATCTTTGCTCCCTGAAGTTCAAACTGGCAGTATTCCAGCTGGGTTAACTGACAAGGCCCATTGTTCACACCCCACACTCATCTCCTTATAAGCTGGTTGGTCTGTCACACCCCTGGTTTTCCCTTTAAATGATGATGATGATGATGATGGTGGTGGTGGTGGTCTTTTTAGGGCCACACTCATGGCATATGGAGGTTCCCATGCTAGGAGTCAAATCAGAGCTGTAGCCGCTGGCCTACACCACAGCCACAGCAATGCAGGATCTGAGCCACATCTGCAACCTACATCACAGCCCATGGCAACGCCAGATCCTTAACCCATTGAGCGAGGCCATGGATCAAACCTGCATCCTTATGGATGCTAGTCAGATTTGTTTCTGCGGAGCTATGACAGGAACTCCTGAAGTCCTTAATTTAAAAAAAATTATTTTATTTCATGGCCGCACCCAATGCATATGTAAGTTCCCGGCTCATGGATAGAATCTGAGACACAGCTTCGGCAATGCCAGATCCTTTAACCCACTGTTCCCGGTCAAGGATCAAACCCACACCTCAGCACTGACTTGAGCCACTGCAGCCGGATTATTAACCCACTGTGCCACAGCAAGAACCCCTGGTTTGCTCTTCTGAGTATACCTCCTTAATTTTGTCTAATAGAAACAGGCTGAGAATTTCCCAAATCTGCATGTTCTGGTTCTGTTTTCCCAAAAACTCCGTCTTCACTTCTCTCTGCTCACATTTTACTATAAGCAGTCAGGAGGAACCAAGCCGCTCCTTCAACATTCTGCTTTCAAGTTTCCTTGACTAAATATTATTTCACCACTCACAAGTTCTGATTGACACTTGACAACAAGGGTCATATTTTCTATACTGTCCAGTAACATATTCCTCATTTCTGAGGCCTCATCAGAATGGCTATTACCAATCTTATTTCTACCGTAGTCTGTATGTGGTTATTTTGTGTAATATCTAAGATAAAAGCTCTCCCTATACCTCTCCACTTTCCTTGCTGAGATCTCACCAGTGCTTTTAAAAGATTCCACAGCAACATCGGTTTTTCTACAGTGCACCTCAAAGCTCTCCCAGCCTCTACCTAGTACCAAATCTAAACCGCTTCCACATTTTTAAGTATTTATTACAGCAGCCAACCTACTTCTCACTGCCAATTTCTGTCTTTCTCTGTTCAGGCTACTACAGCAGAATAACATGGACTGGGTGGCATAAACAACAGCACATATTTCTTACAGTCCTGGAGGCTGAAGTTGCAGTGACAGCAGGGTCAGGTTCTTGGTGAGGTTTGCAGATGACCACCTTCTAGCTGTCATAGGTAAATCATCTCTCTTACATCCCTTCTCATGAAGACACTAATTCCAATCCTGAGGACTCCACCCACATGACAAAGTTACTTCCAAAAGGCCGGACCTCCAAAAACCAATGTGTTGGGGATTAGGGATTCAACATATGAATGGCGAGGGGCACAAACATTCAGTCCAAAGGAGTGTTTTATTAGGATTTTTGTCAAGTACATAAATGAATTTTAAGAACCAGCACATTGATGATGTTGACTTTCCCTGTCAAAGTCCATAGTATACATTTTCACTTCTTCAAGTTTTCTTTAAGAATGATTGCTGTATCTTGTTAAAGTGTTTTTTGTAGCTTTTTCAGATTTATTTTTGTTTATTTCTATACAATTTAAACTAGTTTCCATAAAAAACAAATCGTTAAATTTGCTTACTTTTAATATTTGAAATATTTATTAATTTTTCTTAGCACCTTACTGAGCTTTTTTGAAGATTTCCAGATAGTTTTGGATTTTCGACATACATTAGTATATCATCTCAGAGAGATGAATTTACATCTTCTTTGAAATTTTTATATGCCTCATTTTTTGCATTATCAAAATACTGTTAACTGGCAGTGAAGAGAGAGGATCTACTTGTTTGTGCCTGATCAAAGGAAATAATTATATGATTACTTTGATTTATTAAAAAAAATAAAGATGCTGAAATAATTTTACCCTTATTTTTACTTTCATATTTTTGCATGTTTCATAATAAATCATATTTCATATTATGAAAATAATTTTCATCAATAAACCACATTTCAATAAATCATTTAATTATCCATGTGTAAATAATACTATGATTATACTTTGGTATAAATTATGTATCACACAGTGGAAAACTATTCAGCCATAAAAAGAAGGAAATCCTGCCATATGCAACAACATAGAGATCCTTGAGGCATTTTGCTCTGTGAAATAAATTAGAGAAATACAAATACTGTGTGATCTCATTCACAGGTGGACTCTAAACAAACAAACAAACAAAAACCACACCAAACTCATCAAAACAGAGAGCAGATTGGTGGCTGCCAGGATAGGGAACTGAAAGGTGGAGGAAATGGTGAAGGTGGCCAAAGGATACAAATTTCCAGTTAGAAGATAAATAAGTTCTGGGGATATAATGGACAGCTTGGTGACTAGAGTTAACAATACTGTTTTGCATATTTGCAAGTGGTAGATTTCAAAAGTTCTCACCACACACTATGTGAGGTGATTATGTTGATTAAATACTGTGGCAATCCTTTTGCAACATATACATATATCCCAATTATTACATTTTACAACTTAAACATACACAATTTTATTTGTCAATTATAACTCAGTAAAACTGAAAAAAGAGAACAAAATTAAATGAAACCACATATGTGGTCCTTCTTTTCATTTCATATTTGGTAATAATTCCCAAATTGTGTAAAACAGCATGGAATTTATTCTCTAAAAGTTTTATGAAAACCCGTATTTTTAGGTGAAACTGCATACTGTTAAATTATTTACTTTCATTAAGTGGTAGGTTATAATGTGTTTTGCAGCCAGAGTTTAAGTAATTATATGTGCCTAGATAATTACTGATTTCTTTTGTTTTGCGATTAATTGGCATCTGATTGAGGTATGTTCTTTCTCACGTTTAATAGACTCTCTGTGGTGCATTCCTATGAGGCAAGTGTGTATGCAATTATATATGGGTATCTTGTTTCTATTTTTTCCTCATTTTCTTACTTTAGATAATGGTTTGTCTATTTTATAATTTTTTTTAAAAAATCAAATCAGCCTTAATATTTAATGTTTTAATTTTCTATTTTGGTTTTCACTTCCTTGCTTTCTTTAGTAATTTTGTGAAATGCATTAAAAATTACAGATGTACACTGTATACATGTATATACACTTATAGATAACATACCCTTACATATCTGTATTATACATAAAAATATACTGATCATGATCTTTTTCAGATATATGAAGATGCTCATATCACTATTTCTTCTGATATATTAAGACAAAATATTTTCTCATATTCTACCATACTTTTTACCTGGAATATAACCTACTCTTACTTTTATTTTACTCTGCAATTTTTGTTTATTTGTACTTCATTTGAGTTTTTTAACATCAATATTCATAAATTAGACTGAGTTCTAGTTACCTTCGTATCATGCTGTACTGGAAACACTTTGATACCAAAATTAGGGGTCATTCATACACATATCTTCTGTTTTCTGGAACAGTTTATAATGCACTTCAATTTAAAGGTTTCATTAAATTTCTGGGGCAAGTCATCTGCTCTTCTGTTTTGGGGGGGTTGTCCGGGGTGTAAGTACATTCATGACAACTTTATTCAATTTTTCATCACTATTTGGTTTGGTTTGATTTGTCTTCTAGATTGTTGTTTGGAAAATTTGGTTGAAAAATTTTAATTCCTATCATATTTTTGTCCATTTGCCTCAGTGTAACAAGAATTTATTTCCGAATTCCTTGATGTCTCATTACTGATTAATTCGTATTCAGTGTTTCCTATTTTAATTGGTACTTCCTCCTTTATTTTTTGATTAATGGTTTATCTTTATTTTTTTCAAAGAATCAGCTTTTTGTAGTTCCATTTTATGAGCCGTTTTATTTTAATCTAATTCTTCCTGCTAACCAGTGTGTGTGTGTGTGTGTGTGTGTGTGTGTGTGTGTGTACACGTGTATGTATATCTGAATGTAATTTCTTTAAAATTTGCAGATTTGGATATTTAATTATGTAATTTCTTTCTAGATACTGTATATTAGTATTTTAGATTAGTTTTATTCTGAGCACAAATTCAGCACTATCCTACATATTTTGGTATGCATAAATTTTCATTGTCTCATTCTATCCTGCTAGGTAAACTTTTAGCATATTTGTAAGTCTTTACATCAATTAAATTTAGACACATGAAGGATAAGAAAATCGGAATTGCTTCATCCAGGCTCTGTGTGGTTAGAATAACGCTGCACTGCTCTGCACAGGCAGGAGGGCCGGGAACACGTACACTGAATCACTACAGAGCAAGCCTTTGTAAAGCAAGGGCTCCTTTGTTCCCAACCGCAGCAGGAGTGGCCCAGCTGTCCTTCTGGGGAGACCCTCGGAACACTTAACTCAGCTTGGTGGTGGTCAAATCTCTGTTACCTGACCTCTCTCTGAATGAGCTGATGAGGGAACAGGGAATCCTATTTTTTAAAACACAATTTTAGTTATTATTTAGCTCATATAGGCATCTATTTCAAACAATGCAATTTTTCTGTTGTTATTTGCTATATTTTCAGGAGTTGAATAGCACATTTTTAAATTTAACTGAATGACTTTTGCTGAAAAATATTACTTTTGTCTTTTTGAAATTATGAACATAAATATTCCCTCTTCCTAAGAAAATAATCATAAAATGATAATGCTGCCTTAGCACAAGTTCCAAAGATACCAAAAGAGAAAAACTTGGTGATGTTTTAATTCTTGTGCAAGCTCTTCTCAGATTCACAAACACATAAATCCCACTTTTATACATTATTTAAAAAATATCACCTACGTTTCAAGCTTTGTTCAGACCACATTTGATCTGCACAACACCCCTGCAAAACAGGTGGTGTTATACCCATTTCTCATATAAAGAAACTGAGGTGTAGGAAATTTATGTAACTTGCTCGAGACTGCACAGCTGGCTGGGATTCTACTTATCCTTTGTCTGAAGCCCAAACCATTTTATCTTCTACTGACTCTTGTCCCACTCTATCTCCTGAACTTTACGATGTTTATTTAGTTCAAGATACTATTTGAGGCATTCCCGCTGGGGCACAGTGGGTTAAGAATCTGACTGGGCACAGGTTTGATTCCCAGACAGCACAGTGGGTTAATGGATCCAACACTGCTGAAAGCTGCAGTTCGGATTCAATCTCTGGCTGGGAATTTCCTTATGTCACAGATAAAGCCATTAAAAAAAAAAAAAGATTATTTGAATAAAATGTGATATTTCACCTTAACTAGTGTCTATTAGGACAAACTTTTCAAAGAATTCAATGCTCACTTAAAATGCCCTTCTGGGATTTCCTACTGTGCGGCAGTGGGTTAATGATCCAGCTTGTCTCTGTGGAGGCATCAGCTCGATCCCCAGCCCAGAGCAGTGGTTTAAGGATCTTGTGTTCCTGCAGCAGTGGCATACGTTGCAGCTCTGGCCCAGATGTGATCCTTGGTGCAGGAACTTCCATATGCCATGAGGGCCGCTGGGGGGTTGCAGGGGGGAGCCCTCCTGACAGTGTTGCCCCTACTCAAGAGCTTGTGGTGTTTTTGTGTACCCACGTCACGCAGAAGTTCCAGATCCAAGGATCGAAACTGTGCCACAGCAATGACCTGAGCTACAGCAGTGCCAATGCTAGATCATTATCTATCAGGCCACCAGAGAACTCCAAAGTTCACGTCTTGAGCCTCTGGTGTCAGTATGGTCCTGGAGGGTGCTGCCTCTGCTCCTTTTTTTTCTGACCGTTTGGTCATCTAAACCCCCTTTCCCCTGCATAAATAACTGGGGCAGCCTGAGGGTGGAAATATGTTTGGATTTTATTTGGAATCAGTCACCCTATGTGCCAGTAATAGCAAGGCACCCAGGGCCTCTTGATTGGGGAATTATTTGGATAACAGGAATCAAGAGTTGAGGAGCATGGCAAAGACCTCGGTGCAACAGGTTGCGATGCTTACCCACAGAATTAGGAATTATGCAAAAAGGGAGAGGTGGTGTACAGGCATGGAAAGCTGAGGCACAGTGCACAGTGGGCCAAGAAATACTGAGTCTAGCAGCCTACAAGTGAAACCCCAAGGCTCCTGCAGTCCACAGCTCATCTATGCCCATTTCTGATCCACCAGCTGAACCATCCACACTTAGATATTGCATATGTATCTCCAACAGCTGTCTTCAGTGGGCCTACCTGCTCTTGGTCATATATGTGGGGAGGGAGGGAGCCTGGTGCCTAAGCTCTGGTAATATACTACCTAAGTTCCTGCTGCTCTGCTAATTTATACCTACAGGTCATAATTATATGGGCAAGTAGTTTAACCTCACTACCTTATTTGTCTCATCATGATCATGATAAAAAACCACAGCAAATACCTCATAAGGTGGTTCTGAGAATTAAATTAGTGCTTTAAAGAATATAAACTCTCTAAATGTGCCCTGTCTTCATTGCAAAGTCATGGAATTCTGTATGTCCTGTGACTCAGGCCCCTAGTTTATTTTCAGCTTTCATAGCCATAAGAAGAGCATTCTGCAGCTGGTGAATTCAGCATTTTATACAAGACAATTAGGTAACTTCTTAAAAGTGTGCTATTCAACTTACATTCTTTCTTTCTTCAGTTACTAAAAAGAGGTATTAAAATTGTCTACCAAGATTTTGTAGTTTTTTCTTATCAACTATTTACTTGTATATTTAATAGTATGGCACAAAATACAAAATTGGAATAGTTTTGTCATCCTGGTAAATTATGATCTAATGTTTATATGTTGTCTTTATCTCCAGCAATGTGTTTATCCTTAATGTGAATTCCTTTGTCTATGACCAAAAGTCACAGCACCTCTGATTAATTTTCTTCCTTTACTTTTAATGTTTCTGTATTCTTATATCATAGGTATGAATTTTAAATAGCATATAGTTTCATTTTGGCTTTAATCAAGTCCACTAAACTCTTAGTTTTAGTTTTTAAACCATTTCCGTTTTATATAATTATGGTGTGTTTGTGTTAAAAACTTTCCAAATTACTACTGTACTTAGCTTTTTTCTTTACATTCTTGTGTTATGACTAATTTCAATATCCTTATTAGTCTACTTTATCTTTTACAATCTTGACGCTTTTATGTTGAAAATTTTTGTCAAAAGTCCCTTCTTTAGAATGTCTATATATCACACAAAATATTGAATACAGAGAACTGTGAATCTGAGTCCAGGATTGTGCTGTTATAAAGAATAACAAATGGTGGCTAAACTGCACAGGAACTCACATTTCTGTACTGACAACAACAGGGTGAGCTATTAACTCCATCACAGGAATTACCAATGCTGGCATTTTGTAAATTCTTTATGATCATGATTGGCTAGAGACACTGAAATGGCTGTTTTCATTAGATGCTAATCACAAAAGCCTGTGAAAAGGACAGAATGATTATTCACACACCTCACATTCACCCAAGAGCAAAACTTATCAGCCTTTAACTTTCAGCTTCTAGCTCTGTATTACATAAACATAATACTATGGTATATACCTTTTATATATATATATCTTCAAATATATCACTTTCATACACATTAATATGCACATATACATAATTCTTATATATTACTTCCAAATATAAATAATTTCACATCAATCTAAACAGGATAAAAACACGTAAACATATGCACCTGGTTCTGGTCAAGTAAAACACAAAACCACAAGGTAACCACAAGTTAAAGAGTGCACTTGAAAGGGAATGGAGAAGGAACAGATGTGCAAACAACAGAGATGAGCAGTTGCACCACAAGGCCCCTCCAGGGTCCATTTCTTAATGCTGAAGTAGCAAAAAGCTCCTTGTTCAGTTAAGACTTCTCCCTTCACCCTGTCACATTTATTCTTGAGGGGCTT
This sequence comes from Catagonus wagneri, assembly GCA_004024745.2. Lineage (NCBI taxonomy): Eukaryota > Metazoa > Chordata > Mammalia > Artiodactyla > Tayassuidae > Catagonus > Catagonus wagneri. The sequence continues at coordinate 16,061,607 of PVHT021183530.1, read as the reverse complement.
CAAAATGAGTGTGGACATTCTGTAAACACTAGACTAGAACTGAGTCAATCCTGTTGAAAACAGAGATGACAAAATAAACCATAAACTGACAGTCATATTAATTTCACCAAACAATAACTTTGAGGATGTTTTGTTACTTTTTAGCACAGTAAAACACCATAACCCTAGGGGCAAAGAAATGGGAATGGGCAAGTAAACGGAGATGGATGCTCTAAACAAATGGTTTCAGCAGCTTCTGTAAGTGACAGATGTGTCTACAAACAAAACACAGGCAAGAGCAGATGACAGAGGCTCAGCACACCAGACAACATGCCACAGCAGAATGCCACAGATTCAAATTGAAATATTCTTCCAGCTCACAATGAAGCAAGTCCCACTGGGTCTCTGAGCAGGGGAGCTCATAAGCTCCCCATGAAATAAAACACTGACACAACAGATTGGCCAGCCAAAGCAAGACAAGCTCGTTTTTACCGCTTTTAAAGGGCATGTCGCCCTCTCCCACCTGCAGTGGCTCCAAAAGTTGACCACGCCAAGGACCGGGTGCCCCAGCACCCTGCCTCTGGGGCTCCTCTCCCTGGCCCTCAGGGTACGCATGTTTGTAAAAACAGTTCTCTTCAAATGGGCACAACCTGCCTCTTACAAAATACCTGCAGGGCTTGTGGCTCATTGCCTCCAGGTACTGCTGAATAAGTCTCTGCTTCTCTTCCTCTTCCTCCACCCAGAATTCACTGGGAATGACAAAGGTGGAAATGACCCTGCACTGGGGGCAGGACTTGACGACCCTGGTCCCAAACTGTCTGGCACTCCTCCACCTGCGGATACACTTAAGACAGTAGGTGTGGTTGCAGCTGGAGAGGATGCCAAAGCGGCAATCATTCCGGTTGGCTTTCTCATAGACCACCTCCATGCAGATGCCACACACTTTGTCCGCACTGCGCTGCACGGCAAACGAGAGCTCCATATTCTGCTCGTGTGCTTCCATGCAGGCCCTTCTATGGTCTGCCCTCTGAGCACCATCAAAGGGGTGCAAGATCTGCATCCCACACATATCGCACATATCTCCATGAAGATACATACAGCTCGGCCCACGAAAGCACTGCCCCATGATAGCATCGCGGCAAAGCTGCTGCCCCTGGCCCATGGCAAACTGCTCCCTCACAGTTACCAAGCCCTGTGGAGGAGCCACGTAGACAGGAGGGGCCATGTGGCCTTGGTATGGTTGCCCGGGAACAAACTCAAAGGCATGCTCCCAGACTTCTGCACCTGCTCCTCCTGCAGCTTCAAGGCCTGCATATTCAGCCTCAGCTTCAAAGAAACCCCTTTCAGCAGCCGAGCCAATCAGAGGCAAGGAGCGTGAGGCCACAGCAGGGGCAGCTTCTGCCACTTCCTGTGGCAGGGGCTCGGTGTGCGCAGCCGTAGTGGGGCCACTGTCTGCGGAGGCTGGGGGCGGCGAAACGGGGCCCTCCCTGGCCACCTGCCGCCCTGAGAGGTCGTGGGAGTATCGACAGTTCTCCCCCTCCTTGCATTCTGCATGCAGATAATACCTGCAGACCACTTGCTTTGTCCAGCTGCCGCTGCTCCGGCCCAGCAGCCATCTGGGCCCAGCCCCTCCCCTTGACTCATGGGCGGGCCTCAGACGTGATGGACGGAAGGGGGCCGGGCCTGGAGCCGGAGACCACCGGGAGGCCGGGGGCACCGGAAGGGTGGGCCAAGGTGTGGCCTCCACTGCTGCCTCGATACCCCCAGAGGCCCCAGCTGCCCCGTAGGGTTCTGTGGGAGCTGCAGGCTCTTCCATGGCAGCTTTTTCTCCCCAGAAATGGTACCGGAACTTGCCCCGTGTCTCCTCCTTTCAGGCTTGAGGCTCGGAGGCCAGGAGCCAGCTCGGGGCTACTTCTTAGGACGTGTGCATCTCTTTTCTGTTTCCCCCGCTCCCTGCTTCCTGTGATTGTGTTCCTACTTCCTTCTCTGAGCAGCGGCGGACACTTCCTGTGGGGGCAACATCGGTCCGGCACGAGCTCTGCACGCTCGGTCCGTCAGGAATGTTGACCGGCTTTCGCCTTTGTTCGCAGCAAGCAGCACTGCCCGCCTTGGGCTCCAGCACTGTCACTGCTTCCCTGCGCATGGCCCCGCTCTCCCGCGTCTCTCCAGGGGAAAGGAATCCCAGCCTTTTGAGGTTTTGATTCAGTCTCTTCCATTGTTCCTTCCGACACTTTGATTCCGTTGCTTTTTCGTGCAAGTCTCTTTAAAGTATCATAATCCTTGTTTGTTTGTTTGAATAGCCCCGTATGTTTAAAAGTATGTCTTGTTGCTGAAACATCTCATGCATGAATTTTATAAATGCTTTGTCTGTTCACTCCATTTTATGTCGGTGGCTCTTATTTTTTTGTTATGTTTATTTATGGGTTTCCTGACTCACTGCTGGAAGCTTTATTCCTTTAGCTGTGTTGACAAGACTTGAGACTGCTCTTTGTTTGCTGGAAATTCTTATCGGCTTTGGTTGGAAACCTTTTTCGCTTGTGAGACATCAGCAGGGAGCGTTTTGTGATCTGAGGCTGCTTTAGCGCCTTTCAGCCGTCTTAGGTTATTGTGATTTCTAATGCTCCCCTCCATCTGTGCAGAAGCCGCAGACTTCTTTGGTCTTGATGCTGGCTTAATAAACCCCTCTCCCCTTTGTGACCCCGGCTTTTATTTTCTCTTGCTAATTTAACTCACAGTGGCTCTTTGTTTCCCTTCCTTTCACCCTTTTTTGTGTGGTATTGTGCTAGGCCAGCCTTTCATAATAGATTCTCTGCCTATAAGCGGTGCTTTCTCATTTCCACGTCTGAGCTGTCATTTTGCAGGTAAATTTTATTACATTGGTAAAAAACTAAATTGTTAAATGTAAAGAGTATTTATGGATGTCTACTGAATTTTATCATGTAGTATTCTGCATTTTTTGAGAGGTGATTATGTTGTTTTCTCTCTGTTCTATTGTAATTATTTGCAGTGATAGATTTTCAATTGTTTAATTTACAGTTTTTTTCAAGAAAAACCTTTCTGTGGTATGACATTATAATTTTATATATTATTGGATTTCATTTGCTAAAACAAGATTCTTAGAGGGAGTTTATGGTCTAAATTTATATTTTTAAATGTAAGAGTTTAATATAGCACAGAAATTAGAATAAAGCAAATAATAAATTCTTTAAAGAAAAACAAACCTGAAGTAGGGGAAATTAATTAAAATCTTCTGTAAGGATTATTGAAACTGATAAATTTCTTGTGAAATTAATCAAGCAAAAATTAAGGCTCAAATAACACAGATCAGAAATTTTAAAAGTGGTGTCACTACATTAGTAACAGACATTAAAATTCATGAAAGGACATTATAAATAAACTATACTTTAGTTAAAAAAATTTATTCATGAAAGGATATCAGAAACAAATTTGAAATTTTATGTGCAATGGTCATAGTTCTAGAAAATTTATGAATAAAAATATGGACCAGAAATAAGAAACAAATATTTATGCTAGCTAAATTAAATCTGTAATGATTCCCTAAATGAAAGATTTTAAAGCTTTCGACATGAAATAAATAGAAAGATACAAAGGTTTGTATTTATTATTGCAAGTCCTAGCCAGTACAATAAAGCAAGCAGAGAAATGAGATGTTAGAATTGCAAAGGAATTATTACCAGAAGACTCCAGAAGATTAAGAAAAATTTACTGATTAAACTATTAGAGTTAAGCACATTTAGGAAAGATATTGGATAGAAGTGCAATGTCCAAAATCATTTGTATTTATATATATGTATGTATATGAACACACATACATATATAATGAATGACACATAAACATTTAAAATCCACAGCATTTATAACATTAAAAATTAACTCTCCTAGAAATTAAAGTTCTGAAATTTAAAATTATTTTATTTCTGAAAACCTGAAGAAATTGAGGGATACTCTGATTATGCAGTAGAAGGCTCAGCATTTTCAGAGGATAGACTCTTCCTCATTTGATATATTATGTAAGAATATTGCTGCTTTTCCACTGTGAATCTAGGAAATCCTGGTGATTGTATGTTTTCTTCTCATATAGTTATTGAGCCTTGTATTTAGTATGCCAATTCTGGCAAAATTGGGCTCATTTCAATTCTTCTTCCTCTCCTAAATGCACTGGTTAATGAATATTCCTTTCACACATTTTCACAGAAAAAGACTTGGAGCACAGATACTGGGTTTATACACTAGGCTTTCCACAGATTCACAAACATACAAAATCCTAATATAAATCTATTATTGATTTAATGGTAATATGTTCTCAGTAACACATCTAAATTATATTTGATCTACTTTTATAGACCAGCACTGTCCAATAGCATGTACCATGATGTTTTATATACATATTGTCCAGTACAGTGGCCGTTAGCCCATATGGCTTGGGAACACTTGAAATGTGGCTGAGTGATTAGTAGCTACTGATCAGACAGCAAAATTCTAGATAATATTTGACCATGTTTGAGGATATGGAGGAAGATATTTCCTAACCTGCCCAGCCATGCAGCTGACAGGGGACAGTGTTTGCTTTCAAATCCTACACTTATCTGGCCCCTAGTCAGATTTATGTCATAGTGAACTGCATTTTCTAGTTTTTCAGTGACAGTATTCCATGTGCACTCTTAGAAACTGACATTGTGTCCCATGATTTTAAATATCATCGGAGATGGAATAACTGGTAATATTAGGCAATGTATCTTGAGAGAAATAATCACCTGTTTCCCATCCCAGTCAAATCTTTCTTCACAGGGAATTTTCTCTACCATTCTTCAAATTCCTCTCCTGATCTTTTAAAACTGTGAACACCAATGTTCCTTTCAAACAGTCTCTGAGAATACACATCTGATCACATCTCCAGTTATTTGGCTCCACTGAGCCCTCTTTGTTCAGAAAAGCCTCAGAGAGTCTTGCTGGCCAGGGACCTGGCTGGAATCAGTTTGTGTACACAGCAGTCTGTAGGGCAGCAGGAGATCTCCTGGCTGGTTAGCATCAGGGTGTCCAAGTGTACCGAATGGAAGCAGTGTTCCACCTGAGCCCCCGGTCACCAGGGAGCAGACTAAGGAGGGGGGAGATGATTGACAGCACTGCAGAGCCAACGCAGAGTTCAGGCAGCGTCTAACAAAAGCCCGGAGGCTGGGAGAGTAGTTCTGAAGTGGACTGTGGCAATGGGCGGAAAGGAATGAACTGGAGAGCCCCACAATCTTTTAATTCCAAACACTCAGGTCTGCTGGGCCCCGCCTCATGTGGCTAAACTGTCCTTATTTAAAGGACACACATGGTCTCCAAGCCATTTGCTCCAGCACACACCCCTACTTCAGGTCCAATGTTCAGGCACTACTCTGGAGGATGGGGAGGAGAGATTAAAAACAATTGTCTAATCCGGTGTCAGGAGTTCAAATCCGGAATGCACTGCTTTCTAAGGAATTTATCTTGGGCAAATTAATCATGCTCTTTTATCTCATCTGGAAAACAATAACCACAAGAAGAATGATAAGTATTTCATTTAATACTCATCTGGTGAATATTAAATGAAATAATTACTATAAATTATTTGGAACAGTGACTGTTACAAGGACAATCTTTGAGATAAATGTCATTTGTATTTTAGAATCACCCAAAGAATACCATATCAATCACCATTTTCTGCTGTCTGGGTATAGCAATAATGTTTGTAGGATCCCTGGAAATTCTTGGCACATAAGAGGTAGTGAGTAAATACTTGTTTTCTCATACAGCAGGACAAACTGATTTTTATTTTTAAATCAGAGACAGTTTTCTCCAACTCTAGCTCCAAAGTCCAAACTCGCCGAATTGCATCATTCAGTTATGTACAGTGTTTTGTATATCAGTTATACCTCAGTAAAGCTGTAAAATAACAATTTGAGCTTTCAAACCAGGCACAATTAATTGTATTATCAAAAAGTGAAGTTCAACAGTTCGCTGTTGGCTCAGAGGGTTAAGGATCTGGCATCACTGCTGTGGCTTGGGTTACTGCTGTAGCACGGGTTCGATTCCTGGCCTGAGAACTTCTGCATGCCAAGGGCATGGCCAAAAAAAAGAGCAAGAGGGGAGTTAATTTATAGGTATTGTTGTACCTATAAATACTGTTGTGCAGTATTTTTTTTCCCATGTCACTTGTAATCTCATGGGTATCTGCATGGGACAGTAATCTCCAGCTTGTCCTGGTAGAGGGTGGGCTGTTCTGAGGAATTTTATCTGGTCACCACGAGTGAACAGATAGATAACAAGAAAGTTAATCAGAAATGCCTTTTTAATTCCATATTTTAATATGGACATAAAAAGTAAATTATCCTAAAAGCATTTACATATAGTAACACGAAAACTTCTTTATGAAAGTTACACTGAATTATCTATATTGTAATCAAATACTGAAAATTTCAAGAAATATTCTGAATACTTTTCTATAAGTTCCAAGAGTTCAGCAATGTGTATACTATTGTGTGGTTAACATAATTTTTTCATATTCATATTTATTTTACAGACCTAAAACTTTCTTAAATTTTATTTCTAGCCATAAATAAATAGCTTGTATAAGGCTGATATTTCCACTAAGAACAATGATAGAAACTGGTAAATATGTGAAGTAGATGCTTGAAAGACTTAGAAGATAGCTAATATGGTGAGAGTTAAACAGGAAAAATTCAAGAAGGATCATTCACTTACCTATGCAGTATAGAAGAAATCACAAAAAAATGAGAAACTGTTTCAACTGAATGACAATGAAAATTTGACATACAAAAACACTTAGGATGTGCTTATGGCCATGTGTAGAGGCAAAATGTATAGCCTTAATTGCATTTATAAAGAAGGAAAAAGCTTTGTTTCCAGGAGGTAGGGAAAAAGATGAACTCAGAGTTGTGGGGAGAATGTCATGTAATACTGTTGGATCCTACTGCCTCTTCCCCTGTAGATGCTGTGCCAGGTGTGCACTCAGACCTGCATGCTGTGGCCACAGGGAAGAAAGGACGGAATTAATCTGAATCTTAGTTACGAAGGAGTGCTTTTTCCATTTTAAAATATAAAATTCTCAAGAAACTCATATAAAATACTCATATAGTTTCCCATGTCCTTTCTCCTGTTTCTTTCCTCATCCAAAACGTTTGGACAGTGATTAGAGTTGTAATCAAACATACCAGAGCAACCAGACAATGTCCTTCTCTCACAAGGAACGTAAGAAAGTGCGTTAATGTTTCTGGCTACTAGAGGAAAAGTACTGAATAAGCAGGGGGTGGGGGACCAGCAAGGTTTTAGATTTTGATATGCAATTAATACTACTGACCTAATTAATGTATATAAAAACACTAAACTCACCAAATCTAGCCTGTGAAAATTACACATCAGACATTACAATTTACAACCTACTGGCCCTAAAAGATGTCTCAAAAAATTGAAAGGCTTAAAAAAATCAGAACATGTATTATCTGACCCCAGACTGAAACTGAGCCAGAGGCAATAACAAAACATAATCAGAAAAATAATTTATATAGAGAGATATTAAAAAGTATATTTTTAAATCACCCATGGGTCAAAAAAATCCCAAAGGGAATCAGAAAATATTATGATTTGATTAATAATGAAGAGTTTATATAAAAGTTTGTGTGCTGGGTGGAGAGCAATGCTTCTTGGAAAAAAAGTATATAGTTTGAAATGAATATATTGGAAAGTAAGAGAATCTTATTATTTGTAATACAACCATTAAAATCAGGTAGTTACAAATGTACTATATTTTCAAAATTGATAGTAAATTTATCCAAAAGAAAATGCATGGAAGGAAAATTTTAAAATCACAGGAATTAATAAAAGAAAGCAAACTATCAGAAGGGGAATAGCCAGGAGTTCCTCAGTAGCTCAGTGGGTGAAGGTTATGGCGTCACCGTTGTGGCACAGGTTCAGTCTCTGGCCCATCAATTTTCACATGCCACAAGCATGGCCAAAAAAACACAAACCAATCCAAGGGTAAGAGCCAGAGGTTGGTTCTTTAATCAGATTAATAATGCAGATAAACCACTAGTGTGCATCACTGAAAAAAAAAATGGAGATTTTCAAACTAACCAATATCAAGAATGAAAATTAGTGACATCTCTATTGTTCATATATACTTTAAGGAGATCATAGGAATATATCATAAACAACATTAAGCCATTAAGTATGTAAATGTAGTTGAAATTTCAATTTACCAGAAAACAAAAATTATCATAAATAAAATGGAAACGAATGTGAAATATGAATAGCCTTCTAGCTTTTAAAAGAAATTCATTGTAATTGAAAATCCTGAAAACACCAGGCCCAGATAGATTCACAGTAACTTCCATTAAGTGTGAAAGAAGGGTGATTACAGACCTATGTTGCTCATAAATTTTGATGCAAAATTCAGGAAAATTAAAAAGTGAAGTCAAATAATCTATAAAAAATAACAAAACAGAAGGGTTAATTCTCATGATTTGAGGTATTGTCAATATTTGAAAATCAATTGAAAAAATAGCAAACTTACACATGCAGAAAACCGATTGGTGGCTGCCAGAGACAGGGATGGGGCTGGCTGGAAGGGGTGAAGAGGATACCAATTTAGTTATAAAATAAAAAAAAAAACTGGGGATGTCATACACAGTTTGATGATTTTAGTAAATAATACTGTATTGTGTATTTGAAAGTCACTTAGAGAGTAGATCTGAAATTTCTCATCACAAGAAAAAAAATGTAACTGTGCTTGGTGATGGATGTTATAAATAGACTTATTGTGGTGATCATTTCACAGCATACACAAATATCAAATCACTTGATTGTACTTCTGAAACTAATGTATGCCTTATGGTATGTATAGCTCAATATAAAAATAAATGAAAGAGCTGATTCACACCCACAACACATACACAAGTGTTTCTTAGAACATTGATCGCAAGCTTCATTTGAAATAATGTTTTATCAGTGAAATAAATGTATACCCATTATGTTAAGCACACAGATAAATGTTTTTTTTTGCTTTTTATATTTAATCTTTATTACAGTGTAGTTGATTTATAATGTTGTGCCAATATCTGCTATGCAGCAGTGACCCTGTCACAATAGATATACATTCTTTTTCTTATATATCATCTTAGTCTATCCCAGGAGTTTGAATATAGTTCCCTGTCCTATACAGTAGGACCTCATTGATTATCCATTATAAATGTAATAGTTTGCATCTACTAACCCCAAACTCCCAGTCCATTCCACTGCCCCTATCCTTGGCAACCACAAGTCTGTTCTCTATGTGTGAGTCTGTTTCTGTTTGTAGATAGGTTCATTTTTGCCATATTTTAGATTCCATGTATAAGTGTTATATATGGTACTTGTTTTCTCTTTCTCAGTTGCTTCTTTTAATATGATAATCTCTCGTTGTTCCATGTTGCTACAAATGGCATTATTTCATTATTTTTTATGGCTGAGTAGTATTCCATTTGTATATATGTACATCTTCTTAATCCATTTACCAGTCAATGTGGATGGACATTTAGGTTGTTTCCATGTTTTGGCTATTGTGAATAGTGTTACTATGAAAGTATGGGTGCATGTATCCTTTCGAGTTATAGATTGTTCAGATATATGCCCTGGAATGGGATTGCTGGATCATATGGTAGTTCTATATTTAGTTTTTGAGTAACCTTCATGCTTTTCTCCATCATGGCTGTAGCAACTTAACATTCCCACCAACAGTGAAGGTGGGTTCCCTTTTCTCCCCACCCTCTCCAGCATTTATTGCTTTTAGACTTATTAATGATGGCCATTATGACCAGTATGAGGTGTTAGCTCATTGTAGTTTTGATTTGCATTTCTCTAATAATCAGTGATGTTGAGCATATTTTCAAGTGCCTACTGGCCATCTGTATGTCTTATTTGGAGAAATGTCTATTTAGGTCTTCTGCCCATTTTTCATTTGGGGTGTTTGTCTTTTGTTGTTGTTGCATTGTATGAGTTGTTTGTATATTTTGGAGATTAAGCCCTTGTTTGTTGCATCATTTGCAACTATTTTCTCCCATTACATAGATTGTCTTTTCATTTTTTTTATGGTTTCCTTTCCTATACAAAAGATTGTAAGTTTGATTAGGTCCCATTGATTTATTTTTTAAATTTTTTATTATTATTATTTAAGTGCAGTTGATTTACAGTGTTTCATCAAGTTCTGTTGTACAACAAAGTGACCTAGTCACACACATTTCCCTGTGCTGTAGGGAAGGATCCCATTACTCACCATTCCGTATATTACAGTTTATATCCAGAAAATCTCCCAAATGCCCATCCATCCCACTCCCTCCCCTTCCCCCATTGGGAGACCCAAGTCTGCTCTTCTTGGCCATGATCTTTCTGTTTTTTGTTTGTTATTTTAAGATAGCATCATCTGTTCCATATTTTAGATTCCACAAATAAGTGATATCATATGCTATTTGTCTTTTTATTTCTGGCTTACTTCACATAGTATGAGAGTCTCTAGATCCATCCATGTTGATGCAGATGACATCAGTTTGTCTTTTTTATGGCTGAGTAATATTCCATTGTATATATGTACCACATCTTCTTAACAAGGGTTTTCTTTTCTCCACACTCTTCCCAGCATTTTTAATTTTTTAAAATTTTTATGAATTTATTGTATTTATAGTTCTACAACCATTCACAACCTAATTTTATTCAGCATTTATTATTTGTAGACTTTTCAATGATGGCTATTTTGACCAGTGTGAGGTGGTATCTCACTACAGTTTGGGCTTGCATTTTTCTAATATGAAGTGATGTTGGGCTTCTTTTAATGTGCCTGTTGGCAACCTGTATGTCTTTGGGAAAATGTCAGTTTAGATCTCCTGCCCATTTTTAATTTTTTATATAGAGCCTATGATCTGTTTTGTATATTTTGGATATTAATTCCTTGTTGGTTTCATCATTGACAAATATTTCCTCACATTCTGTAGATTGTCTTTTCATTTGTTGATGGCTTTCATTGCTGTACAAAAGCTTTTAAGTTTGATTAGGCCCTGTTTGTTTACTTTTGCTCTTGTTTCTTTTTTCTTGGGAGACTTTCAAGAGAATATTGCCACAATTTAGGTCAGACATTGACAATTTCTGAATGTGCTTGAACTAACTTTATATTTGCCATCACTTCATGAGATTCAGTATTTGATGTCAGTTTTTCTTAAAAATTTAGCCTATTGGGTTGGAGTGTTGTGCACTGTAGTTTTAATTTGGACATTTTTATGGTGACTGAAGATGTTGAGTATGCTTTTCATTTGTTTATTAGTTACTTTAGCATTCCTGTTTCTATGTGTTTATTGAAATGATTTATCTAATCTTTTATTGTGATGCATAATAAAGAATTTGACCTTATTTTATTTAAATCAACACATTGTCTTTTTTTTTCTTTTTATGGCCACATCCATGGCATATCAAAGTTCCCTGCTGAACCACAACAGGAACTCCTCAACACATATTTATTATTATCTTATGGTTTTTCTGTAGATGGCTTAACTGGGTTCTCTGACCAAGATCTTACAAGACCCCAACCATGGTGCTGACTGGGCTGTGTTGTCATCTGGGAATCAGGGTTTTCTTCCAAGATCACCCCAGTTTTTGGCTGAATCATTCCTTGCATTTGTAGTTCAGAAGCCCTCCACTCCTAAGGCTACCCCCTCTGTTTGTTGTATTCTTCCAGGTCAGTCATATATACTCACAGCAATGAGGTTTCTGACCTGTCAGGAAGTTACCTTCATTACAAACTTGGTAAGGCTGTGAGCAAGGTACCAGGATAATTTTATTTTCCATGTGGCTTTATCGGCTCCATAAGCCAGCCTTAGTTCCCTCAAGGAGATATAGTTCTGAGCAAAACTTAGCTCTTCTGATATTGAGGGAACTATATTAACTTAAATAATCAAAGACCTGATAAGTACAAGAGAGAATATCAGTGGTTATTTTGACAAGACATAAGATCTTTATTATTTTCTAGGTAGATTACTTGAAGGTAAAGAAAAATCTTTCATAATGTCATTATCAAGAGCAGAGCAGGGAGAGCCTGTTGTGGCTCAGTGGGTTAAGAACCCAACATAATGTCCATGAGGATATGGGTTCAATCCCTGGCCTCACTCAGTGGGTTAAGGATCCAGTGTTGTAGCAAGCTGCAGCATAAGTCACATATGTGACTCAGATCTGATTGTTGCTGTGGCTGTGGTATAGGCCTGCAGCTGCAGTTCATATTTGACCCCTGGCCTGGGAATTTCCATATGCCATAGATGTGGCCATTAAAAATGTTTAATTTATTATTAAAATTAAATTTTTTATTTTATTTTTTGATTAAAGTATAGTTGATTTACAGTGTTTCTTCAATTTCTGTTGTATAGCAAAGTGATCCAGTCACACCCAGTTCCTTGTACTGTACAGTAGGAGCCCCTGGCTCATTTGTTACATTCCAAATGTGACAGTTTGCATCCACCAACCCCAAACTCCCCATGCATCCCACTCCCTCCCCCCTTGCTCTTGGCAACCACAATTCTGTTCTCTCATGTCCTTGAATTGGTGTCTTTTCTGTCGATAGGATCATCTGTGCCATATTTTAGATCCCATATATCAGTGATATGGTATTTGTCTTTCTATTTCTGACTTAACTTCACTTAGTATGAGAATATCTAGTTCCATCAATTATTTTGTTCTTTTTCATGGCAGAGTAGTCTTCCATTATATATATGTACCACAACTTCTTAATGCATTCACCTGTTGATTCCTTTGTGCCATGTTTTAGATTCCATATGTAAGTGTTATATATGGTATTTGTCATTCTCTTTCTGACTTGCTTCCCTTAGTATGATAATCTCTTTTTTTTTTTTTTTGTCTTTGTGTCTTTTTATGGCCGCACTCATGGCATATGGAAGTTCCCAAGCTAGGAGTTGAATCGGAGCTGTAGCCGCTGGCCTATGCCAGTGCCACAGCAACGCCAGATTTGAGCCGCGTCTGCAACCTACACCACAGCTCACAGCAATGCCGAATCATTAACCCACTGAGCAAGGCCAGGGATCGAACCTGCAACCTCATGTTCCTAGTCGTATTAACCACTGTACCATGATGGGAACTCCAGTGTGATAATCTCTAGTTGTGTCCATGTTGCTGCAAATGGCATTATTTTGTTCTTTTTTATGGCTGAGTAGTATTCCATTATATATATATATCACATCTTCTTAATCCATTCATCTGTCAATGGACATTTAAGTTGTTTCCATGCCTTGGCTATTGTAAATAGTGCTGCAGTGAACATAAGAGTGCATGTATCTTCTTGAATTAATGTTTTGTCTGAATATATGCCCATGTGTGGGATTGCTGGATCATACGGTAGTTCTATATTTACTTTTCTGAGATATCTCCATAGTGTTTTCCATTAGTGGTTATATCAATTTACATGCCCACCAACAGTGAAGGAGGTGTACACTTTTCTCCACATCCTCCCTAGCTTTTGTTATTTGTTGACTTAATAATGAATTATTTGTTGTTAATAATGGCTGTTCTGACCAGTGTGTGGTGGTACCTCACTTTAGTTTTTGATTTGAATTTCTCTAATAGTGATGCTGAGCATTTTTTTCATGTGCTTATTGGCCATCCATATGTCTTCTTCAGAGAAATGTTTATTTAGGTCTTCTGCCCATTTTTCAATTGGGTTGTTTGTGTTTTGTTTTTTTGCTTTTTAGGGCTATACCCATGGCATATGGAAGTTCCCAGGATAGGGGTCAAATTGGAGCTATAGCTGCCAGCCTACACCACAGCTACAGTAACAGCAGGATCTGAGCCATGTCTGTGACCTACCCCACAGCTCTCGGCAACGTGGGATCTTTAACCCACTGAGCAAAACCAGGGATTGAACCTGCATCCTTATGGATGTTAGTGGGATCCGCTGTGTCACAATGGGTACTCTGAGGTTGTTTGCTTTTTTTGTTGTTAAGTTGTTTGAGTTGTTTATATATTTTGGAGATTAGGCCTTTGTCTGATGCATCATTTACAAAAATTTTCTCCCATTCTCTGTGTTGTTATTTCTTTTTAAAAATGGTTTCCTTTGCTCTGAAAAAGTTTTTGAGTGTGATTAGATCCCACAGGTTTATTTTTGTTTTTATATTCATTATTCTAGGAGGTAGATCAAAAAAGATGTTGCTATGATTTATGTCAAAGAGTGTTCTGCCTATGTTTTCCCCTGGAACTTTTATTTATTTATTTTTCTTGTCTTTTCTATGGCCGAACCCACAGCATGTGGAGGTTCCCAGGCTAGGGGTCTAATCGGAGCTGTAGCCGCCAGCCTATGCCACAGCCACAGCCACGCCAGATCCAAGCCGTATCTGTGACCTACACCACAGCTCATGGCAACGCCAGATCCTTAACCCACTGAGTGAGGCCAGGGATTGAATCCACAACCTCATGGTTCCTAGTCAGATTCATTAACCACTGAGCCACGATGGAAACTCCCTCCCCTGGAACTTTTATAGTATCTTGTCTTATATTTAGGTACTTAATCCATTTAAAGTTTATTTTTTGGTATGGTGTTAGAGAGTGTTCTAATTTCATTCTTTTACATGTATCTTTCCAGTTCTCTCAGTACCACTTACTGAAGAAACTGTCTTGCTTCTACTATGTGTTCTTGCATCCTTTGTCATAGATTAGTTGACCATAGCTGCTTGGGTTTATTTCTGGGCTTTCTACCAAGTTCCATTGATCTATATTTGTGTGCGTGTGTGTGTGTGTGTGTGTGTCTGTGTGTGTCTGTGTGTGTCTGTGTGTGTCTGTGTCACAGCCATAGCAACTCAGGGTCTGAGCCACGTCTGAGTGTGTCTGTGTGTGCCAGTACCAGATTGTTTTTTTTTCTCTTTTTTTCTTTTTCTTTTTTTTTCGGGCCTGCTGTATATGGAAGTTACCAGGCTAGGGGTTGAATTGGAGCTACAGCTGCCAGCCTACACCACAGCTACAGCAATGCCAGAGCCAGGCTGTATCTGTGATCTATACCACAGTTTGCAGCAATGCAGGATCCTTAACCCACTGAATGAGGCCAGGGATGTAACCTGTGTCCTCATGGATACTAGTCGGGCTTGTTACTGCTGAGCCACAATGGGAACTTCCCCATATTATTTTGTTGTTGTTGTTGTTGTTGTTCTTGCTTTTTAGGGCCATACTGTGGCATATGGAGGTTCCCAGGCTAGGAGTCGAATCGGAACTGCAGCTGCTGGCCTACGCCACAGCCACAGCAACACCAGATCCAAGCCACTTCTGCAAACTACACCACAGCTCACAGCAACGCTGGACTGTTAACCCACTGAGCAAGGCCAGGGACTGAACCCGCAACCTCATAGTTCCTAGTTGGATTCATTAACCGCTGCACCACGACAGGAACTCCCTCCCCATATTATTTTGATAACTGTAGCTTCAGAATGTTATTTGAAGCCAGGAAGCCCAATTCCTCCACTTCTGTTTTTCTTTTTCAATGTTGCTTTGGCCATGTGGGATCTTTTGTGTTTCCATATAAATTTTAAATATTCTGTTCTAATTCTGTAAATAATGTCCTTCATAATTTGATAGAGATTGTATTGAATCTGTAGGTTGCCTTGGGTAGTATACTCATTTTGACAATATTGATTCTTGCAATCCAAGATCATGGTATATCTTTCCATCTTTTTGTGTTGTCTTTGATTTCTTTCATCAGTGTCTTGTAGTTTTCAGAGTATAGGTCTTTTTTCTATGTAGGTAGGTTTATTCCTAGGTTTTATTCTTTTAGATATGAAGGTAAATGGGGTGGTTTCTCTGATTTCTCTTTCTGATCTTTCATTGTTAGTATATGGAAATGCAATTAATTTCTGCATATTTATTTTGTATCTTGTGACTTTGCCAAATTCATTGATGAGTTATAACAGTTTTATGGTAGTGTCTTTGGGGTTTGCAAATATAGTATCATGTCATCTGCAAACAGTGATAGTTTTACTTTTTCTTTTCCAATTTGTATTCCTTTTTCTTCTCTGATTGCCATTGCTAGGACTTCCAAAACTATATTGAATAGTAGTAGTGGAAGTAGACATCCTTGTCTTGTTCCTGATTTTAGTGGAAGTGTTTTCAGCTTTTCACAATTGAGAATGATATTAGTTGTGGGATTGTCATATATGGCTTTTATTATGTTAAGGTAGGTTCCCTCTACGCCCACTTTCTGGAGAGTTTTATTTTTTTTTTGTCTTTTCTAGGGTCACACCCACAGCAAATGGAAGTTCCCAGGCTAGATGTCTAATAGGAGCTGTAGCCACAAGCCTGTGTCACAGCCATAGCAACTCAGGGTCTGAGCCACGTCTGCAACCTATACCACAGCTCATGGCAACGCTGGATCCTTAACCCACTGAGCAAGGCCAGGGATCGAACCCGCAACCTCATGGTTCTTAGTAGGGTTTTTTAATCCCTGAGCCATGATGGGAACTCCTGGAGAGTTTTTTATCAGAAACTGGTGTTGAATTTTGTCAAAATGGTCATATGGTTTTTCTTTTTCAATTTGTGATGTGGTGTATCACACTGATTGATTTGCAGATACTGAAAAATATTTACATCCCTGGGATAAATCCCACTTGATCATGGTTTATGGTCCTTTTAACATATATTTTATTCAGTTTGATAATATTTTGTTGATGATATTTGCATTTATGTTCATCAGTGATATCGGCCTGTAATTTTCTTTTTTTTGTGGTATCCTTTTCTGGTTTGGGTTTCAGGGTGGTTGTGGCCTCATAGTATGAGCTTGGGAGTGTTCCTTCCTCTGCTATTTTTTGGAAGAGTTTCAGAAGAATAGCTGTTAATTCTCTGAATGTTTGATAGAATTTGCCTCTGTAGCCATCAGGTCCTGGCCTTTTGGTTTGGGGAAGTTGTTTTTTTTTTTAATCACATTTTCAGTTTCAGTACTTGTGAGTGGTCTTTCATATTTTCGATTTCTTCCTGGTTCATTCTTGGTAGGTGGTATAATTTATTTCAATTTTATCCAGTCCTTACTACACATAAAATCCCTTTCCTAAAATTCCTTTATTCATAAAACTTTTATAGTTTTCTGTGTCCAGTCTAGTTTGTCCCTTGTTTCCTTTCCCATGTAGAAATAACCTTATTTAGAACAAAATCACTTTTTTCCCTCACAAAAACATCTTCATACTTTAAAACTTTTCTTACCACAAAACAGATTTTATATCTACTATTATGTCTGATAGCTGTAAACACATATATTAATTAGGCTTTTTTTTTTTACCTTTTTGTCATTTTAGGGCCGCACCCATGGCATGTGGAGGTTCCCACGCTAGGGGTATAATCGGAGCTGTAGCCACTGGCCTATGCCGCAGCCACAGCAACTCAGGATCCGAGCCGCGTCTGCCACCTACACCATAGCTCACGGCAATGCCGGATCCTTAACCCACTGAGCAAGGCCAGGGATCGAACCCACAACCTCATGGTTCCTAGTCGGATTCGTTAACCCCTGCGCCATGACGGGAACTCCAATTAGACTTCTTAAGCTTTTGAATTTTTTAGTGAAAATAAAGATATAAACAATGTTGAACTGTATTAATATTTTATTGTTTGGCAAACTTATAAATACATTTTATAATTTCTTCTAGGAAGATATGCTATTACATAGTAAAATCTTTCAATAAAACATAAGTTAGGTTTACTAATACAGCCAAACCTACTTGATCTGTCTGTAATAAGAGGTCAAAAGTAGGTATAACCTTAGACTTGTTTAGCAATAATGTTTTAAGAATTTTATGTTAGTTGGAAATAATCTAGGCATTCAGTGAATCTTCATCATTCAATTTAACAAACCAAAGGGATATGGGAAGCTAGTTAAGTAGACTTAAAATTATTGTCATTAAATATTAAACTAAGATTCTTATCATTTATATCCATTTAATTTGTTCTTAATAACCATACCTAGATTCGTGAACCTTTCATGAGACATTTAAAACAGTTAATCATTGTATTATTTTTGGGTTTTTTTTTTTTTTGCTGACAAATTTTGCAACAGAGACAAACATTAGCTCCTTTCACTAGCAAACCCAAATTGAACAAAAGTTGTTTATCTTCAGATATTTAATGCTAACTCTGAAGATATTCCTGTATTAATTGAACCAACAAGCTTAAAATTAACTTTTATTTAGCAAAGATTATCTTAGATCATGTAAACTTGAAAAACATTTGGATTAGTTTTTATTATACTTTTGAGAATTTTTATATAGTGTTTGTTGGTTTAAAGCCAATTAAATAGAGCTCTTTTACAAATTAATTTTGGCAATACCATCTGGATATAACACATACATATAGACATGTAAACAAGCACAACAAGAGATCTCGTTTTAAAACTTTAGTCCTGATTCAGATACAATACAAAACCCACAGGTTTATAAATAACATTATTCAGTCAGATGGCTAAAGTCGTTTTTATTGTTTGTGGAGAAGACTTTTAAAATCTGTCTTTGCCCTTGACAAGCAACTTTAATGGGGTTGCAATTTATTAGTTTAGGCAAGAGAAACTTTTTAGCAGTTTGTGTGTGAAAAGGTCTCTCTCTCTCTCTCTCTACCCCTCCCTCTCTCTCTCCCTCCCTCTCCTCCTCCCACCACCTCTGTCTTTCTTTAGTTTCAAGTCTACTGATTGAGATAAGTCAGGTTCAGTCTTAGGCGATATGGGCTGTGTTTACATTTTAATGTTAAGATTTATAACTTTAAAGGACAGAGAAAGAAAATGTAAGGGTTTTTTTTTTTTCTCTAGGAATTTGGAATATATTTGTCTTCTGTCATAAGTCTTAGAGTAATTATTATTAAAATATTTTTGAGGTGCAGGACACCTTTGCTTCAATATACTAAACTTTTAAAATGTCCACAAGCATCTTTAGAGGATTAGGTGAGGTCTTAGGACTGGCAAAGATAGATGGGCCTTGTTTCTGCAGTTGTACCTTTTGTTTTGCAGAAGTTTGCAAGAAAAAAAAATTGTTTCTTTTTGGCCTTGAATATTATACTCCAGCTCATTTATTTCCTGGTTATTTGTAGGAGATAGGAATTACTGAGGAGACAGGGAGGCATTTAATAAGGGAATTTATGTGGGATTTTAAACTCTGATTTCTATCATTTCATCCTAAGAAGAGATTCATTAAGACTCGGTTATTGTACTTTTTCCCTTTTAGTATGATTCTCCTTTGTTTACTTATTTGACAGCTGATTTTGATGAGAGTTCTTATTTTTTTAAAGAATCCATTATCTTGCTATTGATGAATGGAACTCAAATCAATCAGCATTTTATTATGGCTTAACTAAGGATGTAAGAGGCATCTCACAAACGAGTTTATAGTTTTCACAAGATTCAGAAAGTTCATACCCAACTAATAAGTAAAAGCCTTTCCTTTACAAGGAGTAAGAATAATGTAGTTAAAACTATTTTGTGTTTCCATTGTCCCACAAAAATGTGGGTCATCTCCAGCTATAAATTCCAATTTATGGCACTGGGTCGGTGCTACTGGATTGGGATTTTTTCCAGGACTAACAAGCAACAAAGGTTGATGTGATTTAGGCCCCTTTTGGACTGGGACCCCTTAGAACAAAGTCCCCTGGGACCTGGCACAGCCAGACCAAGAAAGTGCTAGTTGTGACATTGTGTCTCAGAATACCAGTCTATTTGACTGGCTAGCAGATGCATCTCAGTAAATACATCTTCCAGATGGCAGAGAACAGGGAGAATATCCTTAGTGCACACAGAGCCGATCTCTCCGGACATATAAAAAAGATGGAAGGACAAACCTATCCCATTTCTAAATAGAAGACCGACAGCTGAGTTATTCTAACTAGATCCTGGTCTGGTGAGAACCGGTGAGGCCAGCTGGAACAGCAGGCTGGCAGGGCCTCTGCCTGTGTTCTGTCTTCTGGTTCTTGCCCCTTATGACAAGCAACAGGACACACACACACACACACACACACACACACACACACACACACACAGAAAGAGAGAGAGAGAGAGAGAGAGACCATCCCTGGGAGATAAATCCCGAAGTATTGCTAAATCCAAGGATCTGGGTCCACAAACATTTTCTCCTGCTAATCTAAATTGAGTGAGAAAGAGAGAAAAAAGGGATTCTTACCATTTCCCCCTCCAACAGACTGTGGGGGCAGAGATCTGGGAGGCTGACGTGGTAAGAAATCTTTCTGCTGGCTTTTGTCAGATGCCTCAGGGCCTCACAGCTACAGCAGCCTCAGGGAAGGAGGCCGGGTCCAGCCAGCCCCCTGCCTGGCTCACCAGCTGTTGGGAAAGGGGGAAAATTTCCCCCTCTACCCGTTGAGTTCTCATTGTTGGGCTAAACAATTTGACATAACCTAAATTAACAGTAGAGAAAGAGACAAGTTTTAAATCATGCATGTGGAAGTCTCACAGAAATGAAACCTAAGAAGTGTCCAAGGCAAGAAGCTTTTATACTTTTAGACAAAGAAATCAACAATTTGTGAACAATGGACAGGACAACAAAACAGGACCAATTAGTCAGGAATCTAAACAGAGTCTGGGCTCCTGGTAGTAAATTAAAGAAGTAACAAGGTTTGTTTATATAGGCTTCTCAGTCCAAATCCCCTGTCTCTGGCTATAAAGGTGTCATTTTATCCCCAGATGAAGGGAGTGCACCTTTCACATGAGAGATTTATTTACTGATTTCAGGGAGACAGGAGAGTTAGAGCATCCTTCTTATTTTAGCTATTTCTTAAGTAACCTAATTCAAAGTAATCAGTATTCCATTGAGACATATTTTGGGGTGGCCTACCCTTGGCCCCAACACAGTGAAAATCTTGACTGCAGGGATTGTGTGCAGTGGCAAAGCTGTCTGGAAGCCCCGTGAGTAGCCAGGTAAATGCAAATTTTATCCATTTGGAGAGGAAGGCCAACTGTCTCAGAGGTCGTTAAAACAGACACTTGTAGTATGTGTGCTTGACAAGAAAATATTTGCTTGTAATGCAGCTGCTGATGTTAAGCTTTGGACTGCCAAGACATTCATTTCAAAGACATTCCTCCTGAATAAACACATTGCCAGCTGTGGGTCACAGTTACTATCTAAACAACTAGATGAGAAGGCAAGCCACCCCACTCATGAAGTTCCCCTTTCAGAAAGCCCCGGAAGACCTAGATAACTGACCTTTGGATGATCCTGCTTGTCCTTTCTCAAGCCCTAATTCCCACTCTTAAATTTTACATTTTTAACCCCAATAGACAGAACACCAGATTCTCTCCCTCTTCCCTTCCATTTCTTTCCTTTCCCTTCTCCCCTTTTCTCTCTCTCTTTACTGTCAGTCTCACTGTGTGGCCTCAGGCATGCCATGTATCCTCCAGGACTTGTAAGTAATAAACCTTGATAGTTTTCTTGGATGTGTATCATGCCATTATAATAAGAACCGCAAGGGCCAGTTCAGCCACGACACTGGCTCCGGTGGGGACATGTCTGTGGGATCTGCACAAAGTGATGTATGCCCAGATGAGTGCCCAGGCATTCCTTACTGATAGCATCACTATGGATAGGCTGAGACCAGCACAAAGCAATTGGCATAGTCAGCAGAACTGTGTTATGGTCCTTTGAGTTAAGTGAGGTAAATGAAATTTAGCTGTAACTGGCTTACTGACGGGCTAACTCAGGTTATGACACTGTCTGGGAAGGCAGCACCCCTCGCTGGAGGGCTTTCTTGCTTAGTGTGCTTTTGCTTATTGCCACTGCCATGTGTCACCTGTAGTATACTTCCCAAAACATCACTGCTGCCATAATAAGTCAGCTATTACCTCAGAGCAGTGTGATCAAGGCCATATAGTCTAATGGGAAGTTTAGATCACTAATTACATTTACTTAATTGACTATTAATGTACATGAGGGTCCTCTGTACCTGGAGCCAAAGAGAGTTGACAAGGGTGGATTGGGTTGCAAAGCTATTGTTACCACCCAGGAAGAGACTTAGACTTTGGCCTAAAGGCATGAGGCAAGAATGTTCCCATAGGTAAGAAGGAAGGAGGCTTCCTCCTATTACCACCGAGGTGGCTGGTCATGTGGAACTGTTTGTCCTAATCTGGACGGTAGAAGTAGATTTGCAACAGGAAACTCTTGCATTGCAAAATACATAACTGTACAGATACAACAAAAAGAAATCTTTTTGTTTTCTTTTTTGTCTTTTTAGGGCCACACCCACACATGTGGAGGTTCCCAGGCTAGGGGTTGAATCAGGGCTGTAGCTGCTGGCCTACACCACAGCCACAGCAACTCCAGATCCGAGCCATGTCTGTGACCTGTACCACAGCTCATGGCAATGCAAGATCCTTAACCCACTGAGCAAAGCCAGGGATCAAACCTGTGTCCTCATGGATGCTAGTCAGATTCGTTTCTGTTGAGCCACAATGGGAACTCCACAAAAAGAAGTCTTAATGTTATTTTTGACAATACTTCTCATGTGCTTTCTTTTTTATTTTTATGGCTGCATCCATGGCATATGGAAGTCAACATGCCAGGGATTCAGTCTGAGCCCCAGCTATGACATGCTGCAGCTGTGGCAACACTGGATCCTTAACCCACTGCGCCAGGCCAGGGATCGAACCTGCGCCTCAGCAGCGACCTAAGGTGCTGAAGTTGGATTCTTAAACACTACACAACAGCAGGAACTCCCCCATGTAATTTTACCAGAATAAGTAGGCTCGATTAGTCTAACATCTAAGGAGCAAGAACAAATCTTTGAGGTATTTCAGGAGCCCTCTGAAATATCTCAATTTTCAAAGTTAGTTCCAAGTCAAAAACACTTTACTTAGAATTTGCTTTTGATAAACTTTGTAAAAAAATTTCCATCCTGCTGTATAGTACTGGGAACTATATCTAGTCACTTTTGATAAGGCATGATAATGTGAGAAAAAAAGTGTATATGTGTATGTATGACTGGGTCACCTTGCTACACAAATAGAAAATTGACACAATACTATAAACCAGCTGTAATGGAAAAAAAATCATTAAAAAATTTTCCAGTGTTAAAAGAGTCAAATGGGTCATGGTAAAACAATGTTTAGTTATCCATTTAACTAGAATAGCAATTAAAGACATCATAAGCAAATATAAAACATTTTATATTCCTATGCAAAATGGCTCTTTTAATATTGAGACAACTAGGTTTACTTATGTAATCAAAGACCTAATAAAAACAACACAGAACACAAATGATAATTTTGACTAGATATAAGATTTTTGTTTTTTCTAGGCGGATTACTTAAAGATTTTTTTCCCCATAATCTCTGATAGTCAAGAGCAGACAAATAGGAGATTTAAAAAAGAAAGCACTTTTATCCTTTTAAAAGACAGAAACTCAATTTCCAGTTTTCCACCAGTGTACTTTTGATGTTAAAATCATTTTACTTAATTATATTCATTCCAATCTTAGCCAATCCTGACCACACATAAAATTCCTTTCTAAAGTTTCCTTTCAGGAGTTCCTATTGTAGTTCAGTGGTTAATGAATCTGACTGGTATCCATGAGGACGCAGGTTTGATTCCTGGATTTGCTCAGTGGGTTAAGGATCTGGCGTTGCTGTGAGCTGTGGTGTAGGTTGCAAATGTGGCTCAGATCTGGCATTGCTGTGGCTGTGGTGTAGGCAGGCAGCTACAGCTCTGATTCAACCCCTAGCCTGGGACCCTCCATATGCCACAGGTGAGGCCCTAAAAAGACAAAAAAAAATAATTATTTTTAAAAAATGACTCTTTTTTTCCCCCATAAACCTTTTACAACCTTCTGTGTCCACTTGGTTTGGTCCTTTTCTTCTTCTTCTTCTTCTTCTTTTTTTTTTTTTTTTTTTTTTTTTTTTTTTTTTTTTTTTTTTTTTTTTTTTTTTTTTACATATGGAGGTTCCCAGGCTAGGGGTCGAATTGGAACTGATCTACACCACAGCCACAGCAACATGGGAACCGAACTGCATCTGTGACCTACACCATGGCTCATGGCAATGCCTTATCCTTAACTCAGTGAGCAAGGCTAGGGATCGAACCCACATCCTCATGGAATCTAGTTGGGTTCATTACCACTGAGTCACAATGGGGACTTGTAGCCACAATGGGGACTCATAGCCACGATGGGAACTGCCTATCCAGAACAGGCAAATCTATAGAAACAGAAAACAGAGTAGTGGTTGCTTAGGCCTGGGGGTGGGGAGAGTGGGGCAATAGAAGGGTGAGAGCTAAAGAGTGTGTGTGTTTCCATTTAGAAATAACCAGCTTTAAGACAAACCACTTTCCTTTTCCTTAATAAGATCATCTCCATACCTTAAAATTTTTATTACCCCAAAAAGTTATTACTCCATATGGTAGCGCTAACCACGTATATTAACTTTAATTCTTAATCCTTTGAAATCTTAAAAATTTTATTGAAAATGAAGTGTACAGTTGCAAACCTTAATATTTTGTGGTTCGTCAGACCTATAAATGCATTTTATAATTTTTAGAAATGTATACTACTTCGTAGTATAATCTTACAATAAAAACAAGATATATTTATTAATTGAGATAAAAGTATTGCGTTTCTCTATAATAAGAGGTCAAATGTAGTTATAAAATTAGACTTGTTTAGGAGTTCCCATCGCGACTCAGTGGTTAACGAATCCAACTGGGAACCATGAGGTTGCGGGTTTGATCCCTGGCCTTGCTCAGTGGGTTAAGGATCCAGCGTTGCCGTGAGCTGTGGTGTAGGTTGCAGACGTGGCTCGGATTCCATGTTGCTGTGGCTGTGGCAAAGGCCGGCAGCTACAGCTCCTGTTAGACCCCTAGCCTGGGAACTTCCATATGCCGCGGGTGCTGCCCTAGATAAGGCAAAACGACACCCCCCCAAAAAAAAAATTAGACTTTAGCAATTAATGTTTCATTATTTTATCTTTATAATATTTATGTTTCTCTCTCTTACATCACTTGGTATGATATTCTCTAGGTCCATCCATGTTGTGCAAATAGCATTATTTCATTATTTTTTATGACTAAGTAATATTCCATTGTGTTATGTGTGGACAGGTAGATACAAATATGTCAAATCTTCTTAAGCCAATCACCTATTGAAGGGCCCTTGAGTTTTTTCCGTGTCTTGGCTATTGTAAATAGTGCTGCTATGAACATTGGGGTGGGTGCATATATGCAGAACATCTTTATGCATATATGCCCAGGAGTAGGACTGCTGGATCATATTGTAGCTTTATTTTTAGTTTTTTAAGAAAATCCATACTGTTTCCTATAGTGGCTGCACAAATTTACATTCCCACGTACAGTGTAGGGTGGTTCACTTTTCCCCACACCCTCTACAGCATTTATTATTTGTATGTTTTTGATGATAGTCATTCTGACCAGTGTGAGGTGATACTTCATTATAGTTTCGATTTGCATTTATCTAATAATTAGTGACATTGAACATCTTTTCTTGTGCCTGTTGGCTACCTGTATATCTTCTTTGGGGAAATGTCTATTTAGGTATCCAGCTGAGTTTTGTTGGGCTATTCGTTTTTTTGATATTGAAGTGTATGTGCTGTTTGTATATTTTAGATTCTAACCCCTGGTCAGTTGCATCATTTGCAGATATTTTCTCTCAATACATAGGTTGTATTACCATTTTGTTAATGATATCCTTTGCTCTGAAAAAGCTTACATGTTTGACTAAATACCGCTTATTTACTTTGCTTTTATTTCTTTTGCCGTGGGAAAGTGATCTAAGAAAATATTGCTATAAAATATTTCAGAGAATAATTTGTCTGCATTCTCTTCTGGAATTTTTATGGTATCATGTAATATTTAAGTCTTTAAAGAATTGTGAGTATATTTTGTACATGGTATGAGAGAGTGTTCTAATTTAATTGATTTCCATGTAGCTGTCCAGCATTCCCAACACCACTTGTTGAAGAGATTGTCTTTTCTCAATTGTATATCCTTGTCTCTTTTCTCATAGATTAGTTGACCATAGGTTTGTGGATTTATTTGTGGGCTTTCTGTACAGTTCCTTGGATCTATATGTCTTTTTTTGTTTGTTTGCGGAAACCATGCTGTTTGATTACTGTATCTTTGTAATATTCTCTGAAATCAGGAAGAATTATTTTTCCAGCTTTGTTCTTTTTCCTCAGGATTGTTTTGGCAATTATGGGTCTTTTGTGGCTCCATATAAATTTTAACATTATTTATTCTAGTTCTGTGAAAAGTTTCATGGGTAATTTGACAGAGATTGCATTAAATCTGTAGATTGCTTTGGGTAGTATGACCATTTTAACTATATTAATTCTTCCAATCCAAGAGCACAAGTCTTTCACCTTCTTGGTTAAGTTTATTCCTAGGTACTTTATTTTATTTTTGATGTGGTTTAAAATGGGATTTTAGGAGTTCCCTTCGTGGCTCAGTGGTTAACGAATCTGACTAAGAACCATGGGGTTGTGGGTTCGATCCCTGGCCCTGCTCAGTGGGTTAAGGATCCGGCGTTGCTGTGAGCTGTGGTGTAGGTTGCAGACGCGGCTCGGATCCCGCGTTGCTGTGGCTGTGGCGAAGGCCAGCAGCTACAGCTCCTGTTAGACTCCTAGCCTGGGAACCTCCATATGCCGCAGGTGCGGCTCTAGATAAAAGGCAAAAAGACAAAAAAATAAAAATTAAAATAAAATGGGATTTTAAAAAATTCTCTTTCAGTATTTCAGTGTTATTGCAAAGAAATACAACAGATTTATGTGTGTTAATCATGTATCTTTCCATATTTTTGTATTCATTTATTTATTCTAATCATTTTTGTGTTGAGTCTTAGGGTTTTTTGTATAGAGTATCATGTCATCTGCATATAATCCCAGTTTTATCTCTTTCTTTCCACTTTGGAAAACTTTTTTTTTTTTCCGTGATTGCTTTGGCTAGGACTTCCAATACTGTGTTGAATAGAAGTGGTAATAGTAGGCATTTATGTGTTATTCCAGAATTTGGTGAGAAAGCTTTCAGTTTTCACCATTGAATATTATGTTGGTTGTGAAAATATTTGTCACAAATATTTTCTATTATGTTGAGATGTGTCCCCTTTGTACCCACTTTGATGAGAGTTTTTATCATGACTGAATGTTGAATTTTACTGAATGCATTTCCAGTATCTACTGATATGATAATGGGTTTTGTCTTTTCTTTTGTTAATGTGGTGTATATCATTGATTGATTTGCATATGTTGAAACATCCTTACAACCCTAGAATAAATATGATTTGATCATGTTGTATGATTCTTTTTATGTATTGTTGGATTTGGCTTGCTGTTATTTTGTTGGGAATGTTTGCATCTATACTCATTAAAGATTGTCCTCTAATTTTCTCTATTGGTATTATCTTTGTCTGCTTTGAGTAACAGGCTGGTGATAGCTACTTAGAATGAATTTTGGAATGTTACCATTTCGTCAGTTTTTTGGAGGGATTTGAGAAGTATTGTCGTAAGCTCTTTATATGTTTTGTAGAAATCCCCAATGAAGCCATGGGGTCCTAGATATATATATTTTTTGCAAGGTCCTTCATCATCTTCACCATCATTATTATTATTATTACAGATTCTATTTCATTTCTAGTGATCAGTCTTTGCAAATGATCTGGTCTTTCTTGATCTAACTGTGGCAGGTTGTATATTTCTAGAAACTCGTTGATTAGTTCTAGGTTGTCCAATTTGTTGACATAGTCATATATAGTCAACTAGCCATATATATTCTCTTAATGACTTTTTGTGTTTCTGAGGTATTGATTATTATTTCTCCTCTTTCTTTCTGATTTTGTTTATATCTCTTTTCTTCTTGTTGAGCCTTGCTAGAGGCTTGTCAATTATATTTATCTTTAAAAAAAAAAAAAAAAGCAAAGGAGTTCCCATCGTGGCTCAATGGTTAATGAATCTGACTAGGAACCATGAGGTTGTGGGTTCGATCCCTGGCCTTGCTCAGTGGGTTAAGGATTTGGCATTGCCATGAGCTGTGGTGTAGGTTGCAGTTGTGGCTCGGATCCTGCGTTGCTGTGGCTCTGGTGTAGACTGGCAGCCACAGCTCCAATTATACCCCTAGCCTGGGAACCTCCATAGGCCATGAGTGCAGCCCTAGGAGAAGGCAAAAAGACCAAAAAAAAAAAAGGCCTCTTGGTTTTACTGATATTTTCTAACACTCTATTTATTTCCTCTCTGGTCTTTATTATTTCCTTCCTTCTGTTGACTTTGGATTTTATTTGTTCTTTCTTTTCTAATTATTTTAGGTGATAGTTTAGGTTGTTAGTTGAGATTTTTTTTTTTTTTGAGGAAGGCCTATATAACAATGAACTTTTCTCTTAGAACAGCTCTTTCTTTATCCCTGATTTTATTTTATTTGCTTTTTAGGGCCACACCTGCAGCATATGGAGGTTCCCAGGCTAGGTATCAAATCAGAGCTATAGCTGCTGGCCTGTGACACAGCCACAGCAACACAGGATCTGACCCGCATCTGTGACCTACAACACAGCACATGGCAATGCCAGATCCTTAACCCACTGAGCAAGGCCAAGGATCGAACCTGCATCCTCATGGATGCCATTCATATTCATTAACTGCTGAGCCACGATGGGAACTCCTATATCCCTGATTTTATAAGGTTGTGTTTTCACTGTCACTTTTTTCAAGATATTTTCTAATTTCCTCTTTGATTTCATCATTGACACTTTTTTTTAGTAATATGTTGTTCAGTCTCCATTAGTTCATTTTTTTCGCTTTTCTTTCTGTGATTGATTCTTAGTTTCATACCATTGCAGTTTAAAAAAAAAGATGCTTGAAATAATTTCCATCTTCTTATATTTGTTGAAGCTTGTATTGTGAGCCAGTATGTGGTTTATGCTAGAGAATGTTCCATGTGCACTTAAAAAGAATGGGTACTCTTTTTTTTTCTTTTTTCTTTCTTTCTTTTTTTTTTTTTTTGTCTTTTCTAGGGCCACACTCGCAGCATATAGAGGTTCCCAGGCTCTGGGTCCAATCGGAACTGTAACCGCCAGCTGACGCCAGAGCCACAGCCACGTCTGCAACCTACACCACAGCTCACAGCAACACCAGATCCTTCACCCAATGAGCGAGTTCAGGGATCGAACCCACAACCTCATGGTTCCTAGTCAGATTCATTAACCACTGAGCCATGACGGGAACTCCCATTTTCTTTCTTATTTTTGATGTAGTGTCTGGTAAATACCAATTACAACCAACTGGTCTATTGTGTCATTTAGGATCTCTGTTTCATTACTGATTTTCTGTGTGGAACATCTGTCCATTGGTATCAGTGGGATATTAAAAGTCTCATACTATTGTAGTCTTGTCAGTCTCTCCCTTTATGTCTGTTAGTATTTGTTTTATATATTTTGGTGCTTCCTACTGAGTGTGTGTGTGTGTGTGTGTGTGTGTGTGTGTGTATACAAGTGTAATGTCCTCTCTTATATTGATTCTTCTGTCATATAATGTATTTTCTTGTCTTTATGCACTTTGTTTTAAAGTTATTTTGTCTAATATGAGTATTGATACCGCTGTTTTCTTGTAATCTCCATTTGCATGAAATAGCTTTTTCCATCTCCTCACTTTCAGTATGTTTGTGTCCTTCACTCTGAAGTGAGTCCCTTGTGGACAGTGCTTTGCAGGTTCTTGCTTTGGGAGGATGTTTGTTTTTTATCAGTCTGCGCTATCTTTTATCAGTGCATTTAGTCCATTGAGACTTAAAGTTATTATTGATAGGTAGGGTCTTATTACCATTTTAAACCTTGTTTCCCTGGAAGTTCCCATTGTGGCTCAGTGGTTAACGAATCCGACTAGGAACCATGAGGTTGTGGGTTTGATCCCTGGCATCGCTAAGTGGGTTAAAGATCCGGCGTTGCCATGAGCTGTGGTGTAGTTTGCAGATGTGGCTTGGATCCTGCGTTCCTGTGACTGTGGCGTAGGCTGGCAGCTACAGCTCCTGTTAGACCCCTAGCCTGGGAACCTCCATATGCCGCAAGTGCGGCTCTAGAAAAGGCAAAAAGACAAAAATAAAGTAAACCTTGATATTTTATTTCTTATTCTTTTTTTCAACTGTGATTTGATAGGGGTTTTTTGGTATTATCCTTTTTTTCCCCTTCTTTTTGGTCTTTGTAAGGCCATTGTATGTTTTGTGATTGATTTGTGATTGCACTGCTTTTCAAGTATGTTAATCCCTTCCTATATCTGCTTGCTTTAGACTAGTAGTCATACAGGCTCAAACAGATTCTTAGAAAATAATCTACATATTCTTACCACCCTCCCTCACATTTTATAATTTTGATGTTCTCTTTTACATCTTCATGTTTTTAGGCCAAATTTTAATTATTTGCCAACATGAAAAACTGTAGAGATTTATATTTGGAAAGATAAGTTGTTAGTTGTGGAATCATTTTCCAATATTCTCCAATGACAATAATTAGCTGGAGATGAGCAGTGCTACATCTTCATGTTTATCTTTTTGCTTTTTGTTACAGTTATCATCACTTTCACAAAAAGTTTTTTGATTTCTTTTTTTTAAAAAATATGTGTACTAGCATATTTAATTGATTTACTTTCCAAGTGTGATTTTATCTTTCCTGTAGATTCATGATTCATTTCTATTTGGAGAATACTTTTCAACATTTCTTTGAGGATAGGTTTAGTATTGCTGTATTCTTTTAGTTTTTTTTTTTTTTTTCTTTCTTGTCTGAGACATTCTTTATCACTCTGTGGGGGTAACAGAAGTATTAAACATTCTCAGCATTCAGCCAGTCTCTTTATTCCTCCTGTTTTATTCAGTACAAAATCATTTAAAATATTTTGAATCTTAAGATGCATAGGAATTCCCTCGTGGTACAGTGGGTTAGGGACCTGGTGCTGTCATTGCAGCAGCTTGGGTCACTGCTGTGTCATGGGTTAGATTCCTGGCCCAGGAACTTCCACATTCCATGGGCATGGCCAAAAATTTAAAAAAAAGTAAAAAATTAAAAGTACAAAAATCTAGGCAAAGAAAATAATATGTGTGTGTGTGTGTGTGTGTGTGTGTGTGTGTACATATATGTATGACCGGGTCACTTTGCTGTACAGCAGAAATTGACAGAACATTATAGTTATGAATCAACTATAATGGAAAAGACGAAAATCTTTAAAAGATGCATAAAATTTCAGCTCTAAATCCGCCACTGATTTAACCTTATGGATTATTATTGGAAACGTGGGTGTCCTCAGAAACCAGAGCCATAGGTATCTGCTTCCCTAACCAGGGTGTCCCAGTCAACCTCACAAGGATTGGGTTGGCTCCTGTGTGTGATAGTGGAAGGGTCACTGGGGCTGCCCTTTGACTCTGGGAGCACGGAACCGACTTTGGTATATTGCCAAAATATGCCAATATACCAAATATGCCAATATGCCAGAAAGGAATATTTTAATTAATAAAGGCATATGCTATTTATGGTTCACCAGAGCACTGACTGCCCAGGCTGCTTCTATGGGTATTTTATAATTAGTGAGGAGATTGGTAACTTCCAGGGTCAGGGGAGTTTATCCTGGGTAGGCACTAGATACTCAGGCTCTTTGTATAAGGCCATTATATCTTTTGCCACCCTATGTCATGGGTGGCCCACGGTATGCCACAGGGTTGAGGGAGGAAGTGTAATGTCAGCAGTATCTGCAGCAACAGAGGGAGAAGAGCCTTTGGCTGCACCTTCCTCCCTGAGGCTCCATGCTTCCCTGAGCCAGGGTGCCCCAGTAGAATTGGATAGAACTGGGAGTCCCAGTGGCATCTGAAAATACAGTGGTCGGAGATAGGGATTCTCCTCCTCTTTCTTAGGCACTCCTGTTCCTTTATCTGATAGTGCTTATTGGGTGTGGGGTTTCACCAATATGTCCCAGCATTTAACCAAAGAAATGAGACCTTTTGAAAAATTTAATCCAGTTTTTCTATTTGTCAGCAGCTAGTCATGCTTAGATTCAAGAAATATACCCAAAGTCTAACACGCACTGGGGGAATTCACCTTCTGTGGGGCACTGATGAATGGAAGGCATGTCTGCAGCACCTCAAATCTTTTCTGATAAGCATTGCTCTGAGTTTTGGGAAATCTCTGGTTGTTCCTTTCAGAGCTGACACTGTGGGATGGGAAGCCACAGAGGCACGCTTTGTAAGTGGTACACTGCAGCACAAATGCAGCAAGAGGTGTGCCTCTCCCATACAGAATTACCCACCCAGGAGCACTAAATGGATAGCTATTTACAGCTAAAGGACAACCCCACATTCCTGTTCACGACACCAGTGGTTATAACTTTGTTAAATTAGCATTTGTTAAGTGGAGCACAGGGTGCCAGACAGATGGTGACTTGCAGTTCAACAACACACCACAAGAGCCGCTGAAATAGACAAGCTGATTACTCACAGGTTCCGGAGGAAGGACACAGCACATCTGGAGGGGCCATGTGAGGACTATGGTGGTGTGCAGACAGTCATAGAAACAGAGAACGAGACAGGGACTGCAGCATATGGCTTTATTAAGGTCATGAGTGAAGTGCTTTGGGGTTCCTGGGCCAAGGCTGGATCAGTCAATTCAAACCGAAAGAGTGGGGTTTTGGTGAGCTCCTTGGGGTTCTTAGCTAAGGGGCATAGAAAGGGAGGCCAGAGGGATTGTTGTGGGAGTCATATTAGGAACTTATATTTACTTGTGACTTTGTGGGCTCTTGTCTAGGGCATGTGCTTGCATGAGGGGCTAATGTCAGCTAAGGCCTCTGCCGGCCAGTTTGCCAAACAGAATGGATGCCGAGGCAGCAATACCATAGAATCTGTTGACGTAAGACAAATAGGCTGGAAGTTATTTCTCCAACTAAGATGGGATTATTTAGGACCAGCAGAGAACTGCAGTTGGTCTGCAGCCATGGAGAGCCACGTGCAAGCTTCCACATAGCAAGGGAAGGGCAACTATTTACTATTTTGTATAGGGAAAAAGGAAGTTGGGAGGGCCATGGTGAACAAAGAGTCTATGGCTTCTCATTGGCTGAGTCCTTACCAAGAAGGAAGAATAGACTCTTCTTCCTATTGGGCTCTGCTATTGTTGCAGAGTGTGAGAGCACCCCCTGCTGGTGCCTTGAATATATTTATTGCAAGTTTCAGTTTTTTACAAGTGGCTTAGCTAAACTCTTGACAAGGATAAATTAATAATAATCACAATTATATAATATTCATTTTGTACAGCATTCAGTTTCCACAAGTGCAGTGGCAAATGCAGTTTCCAAAGTACATTAACTTTTTTTTTGTCTTTTTAGGGTCACATCCACGGCATATGGAAGTTCCCTGGCTAGAGGTCCAATCGGAGCTGTAGCTGTAGGCCTATGCCACAGCCACAGCCACAGCAGATCTGAGCTGCAATTGCGACCTATACCACAGCTCACGACAATGCCGGATCCTTAACTCACTGAGGGAAGCCAGGGATCAAACCCATGTACTCATGGATAATAGTCAGGCTCATTACTACTGAGCCAAACTTT
Organism: Catagonus wagneri; assembly: GCA_004024745.2. Classification (NCBI taxonomy): domain Eukaryota; kingdom Metazoa; phylum Chordata; class Mammalia; order Artiodactyla; family Tayassuidae; genus Catagonus; species Catagonus wagneri. The sequence goes on along the minus strand of PVHT021183530.1, from coordinate 16,028,033 downwards.
AAAAGTTTATATTCCAAAAAGCCCTACTTCTCAATCTGTAAACTATTTTTTTTTCAAACAGGTAAAAAATTCCTAGAGGGCTGTGATATTTAGCTGTAGTTGCTCTTAAATACCTTACAAGAGATACATTATTTAATTGTGGACTGAAGTTAGATGTTTAATCCCAAATAGATTCTAACCGTATTCTGTGGTTCAAGCCACGTGTCTATGAAACACCATTTACATTTGTATTTGGCTTTTGACAGCTTTGTCTTTTGGCCACACTGTGGCATGTAGAAGTTCCCAGGCCAGGGATAGAACTTGTGCCACAGCAGCGACCTGAGCTAGAGAAGTGAAACATTGGATCCTTATCCCACTAAGCCATCGGGGAACTCTTGATTTGACAGCTTTTAATCCAACTTCCCCTTCATCTAGTTTCTCCCTAACACCTAGGCAGGATGATAAGAAAGCCTGGGTGCTTCTTACTTTGGAACAAGTAGGAAGTTCAAACCATGCATAGACATCTCATCTCAGCCCCACCGCTAATCATCACACAAACCCCAAGCCAGTCTCTTTCCCTTGTTCTGTCAGACCATGTTGGACATGCCTGGGAGTTTCTTCTCTCCCTAGAAAGCCTCCATTATGTGAGTAATGAACATGTGTATACCCTCTTGGTATGCACATAGCATTATCAGTCTGGACATACAAACAAAATTGTGAGTGAAGCTTCATCCTCTGTCTTCAAGTTGGCTACAACAGTATGACTCTGTCATATAATCTTTTGCAATGCTGTCTTAACAGAATTTTGAGGTCCAGGCTAAAGTCTGGTCAGTTACCCTTTCTGAACAGCTGATCAAGTCTACACACCAACCATGTGCCTTGCAATCTCACATTCATAGCACTATGCACTAGCTAAAATTGCCCCAGAGCCAGGTATCAAACAACTAGGGATATTCCTAGGCCTTTGTATCTGATAAGTTTTTCAAATTAGCCAATCCGTAGAGAGCCTATGATACCTAGCTAATCCCAGCTCACTTTCCACGCACAAGCTGCCTCCTAGAACTCTAGCTTGCTGTGACCCTGCCCCAGGTGTGACCGCCCTCATTTGACCCTGACTGGCAGCCTTCTCTTGTTAAGTTATATTTTAAAAATTGTCTTTAACCTATCCTAGTGTCCTTGTGCTATGCATCATCAAAATATCTTTAAATCTTATAAAACAATTGGCAATACAGAAAACATATATAGGCTGTTACTACTGATGTATGGGCAGCTTGGCAGAGGACCTATTTTTGGATTATGATGGATTCCATAAAATAGTTTGGGACAAAACTTCCACTCATTAGTGAGCTTGTGCTTTAGCCCTGCTGCTCTGTTGGACGGTAGTTGTTGCATCTCTCCCAAATTTTCTAGGTGTCAGAATATTCAAAATTAACTCTTCCAATTGCCAACTGGCTAAGCCCTGGGGACTATATAGAGCAGAGGCAGGTGCCCCTTGTAGGACACTGTGGCAGGCCACTCATGCCTTGCTTTCTAGGGGTGGGCATTCCAGTAGTTACTGCACCAAACTTCGGTCTGCTCATCCACATGCAGCAAGTCAATCTACTGAAATCAGGTTAAGGAAAGTGCACCGTTTATTGCAGGAGCCAAGCAAGGAGTACAGGTGGCTCATGCTCAGAAGAACTGAACTCCCTGTTGGGGTTCAGGGAAGTGTGTATAAAGAAAGCGTGATGGAGAGAGTTGTAGGGGACATGATCAGGTTGTGCACAATTCTCTGATTGGCCGATGGTGAGGTAACAGGGCAGTGTCACAGGGGTTAACATCAATCCTCTGGCTCCAGCCAATCTGGGGTCTACTTGCTTATGGTCAACATGCAGTTAGCTTCTTGCACCTCATGGGGGTTTTAGTGTCCTCAAAACAACCTGAAGAGTGTGCATTGACACTATTAGCTATGTACTTCAGGGAGGAATTGATGATTCAGTGACTGCTATATGGCTAATTTATTGTTTAAATTTTTACTAGTTCTCCTGGCCTAACTGCCATCTTTTATAATTACATGTTTATATTTTTCCAATTATTAATGCTTGAGCCAGGCTTTTATGGCTCAAGGGAGGCCTGGAAGACTAAAACTTTTCTACAAACAAGAGGTAGATGGAGGACACAGTGGGGGCGTTCTGTCCCAGGAAGGTCTCATAGGGTTCTGCTCAGTTACGTGGTATGTTTCTAGTTGCAGCATATGTGTGGCAGAGGTTTATTCCAGAGGACTATTACCTCTTGGGCATCAGTATTTTTTATTATTATCTGGGTCACAACTCTAGTTTGTCAACATTTTCTAGGCAACCCTTATGAATAAAGGTGTTAGCTGGGCCTGCCCAATACATAGAAGTGGTACCTGTGTCTCCTTGTCAACGTTGTTCAGGTGGGGGTAGCAAGCCACCTGTCCTCTTTCCTACTGCATTCCTTGTTACTTTTCCAGTCATCTTCATGCTCCAAGACCCTGAGAGGTATTGTGATGTAGACCCTTGGAGTAGCACGATGTTTAATTCAGAAGAGCAAGAAAAGAAGTATATAGCCCCTGAACCCCTCTACCAAGACATTTGCCAAAGTTAACCTGTTGCTTAAATATTGTAAGTCTCCTGGCAGTGTGCCTGGACCTTAGTAAATTCAGCTGCATAGCAATATAAGAAGGGACAGATGCTTTGGACAAGGGGACTAACTGTGCTGTCCCAGTGAGAAGCTGCAATAGTTCTTCAAAGTACAGTCTCGGATCCTGGAAGGCGTACTGGAAGGTCTTGAATCAAGAGGCAGCTGTCTTTGGGAGTTCCCGTCGTGGCTCACTGGTTAACAAATCCGACTAGAAACCATGAGGTTACGGGTTCGATCCCTGGCCTTGCTCAGTGGGTTAAGGATCCGGTGTTGCTGTGAGCTGTGGTGTAGGTTGCAGACGCGGCTCGGATCCCGCATTGCTGTGGCTGTGGCAAAGGCCAGCGGCTACAGCTCCTGTTAGACCCCTAGCCTGGGAACCTCCATATGCTGTGTGTGCGGCCCAAATAAGGCAAAAAGACACACACACACACACACACACACACACACTCACACACACACGAGGCAGCTGTCTTTGATGGAGTCCACTGGCCCCCTCCCCCACTTTTCCTGTAACACCAAAAAAGGTCAGTAGTATTGAGTTATCAGACACAGACAGAAACTGAGACCATGGCTTTAGGAAGTTAGAAGCCTGAAGCAGAAAAAAAACAAAAATAAAGAAACCTATATCCACTAGGAAGAAATACTACCACCACTAAAGTTATGTGTATATATATATATATATAAAATTTTAAAATAATACATAATCTTATAATAATCATGCCATATATAACTGCTATTATAACCATATAATCATATCAGATTATTATTAAGCTGAAGCAAAGTTCTATTTTTTAACCTAATTAAAAAATCTATAAATTACTAAAAGGATTTGTATAACAGAAAGATAAAAGAGTGCAGATGTCCTTTGTGCCTCTACAACATAGGTACTAAATTAACTTTTAATATTTGCTAAAATGCACCAAGTGAAAAGACTTCATGGACTTAATCAATACTGGGTCTCAAATTAAAATTACACCTGATGAGCCCACTAAATTTAAGCATCATACCCCCAATATCTTAGTTGAATGATTAACGCAAAGTTAGAGAAAGATATGTATACCTCACTTTCTATCCTCGCCTAAATTTCCCATAGTCATCATACCCACTGTCCTAACTAATTGAATAATAAGCATAAACATTTTGACACGGTAAGTAATAAATTAAAACTAACTCAAATCTTTGGGACTTAAAACTTGGCTTTACAAAATGAGATCTGATGAATCTCTACTTTTAAAAAGTTAATAAATTAGGGAGTTCCCTGATGGTTCAGGGGTTAAGGATCCAGCATTGTCACTGCTGTGGCACAGCTTCAGTCCCTGGCCAAGGAACTCCTGCATGCCATGGGCACAGCCAAAAGAAATAAATTAAAACAGGGCTGTCAGGGATTAATGTTTTTAAACAGGCCTCAATTAATACATAGATGATTATCTTCATTGTTTCTTCATTTGAGAAACTGATTTTGCCTGTTCTTACATATGGAAAAAAGAATGGCCTTATGGAGAATTACTATAATCTTAATACTGAGATCCCCATACCCAATAGCTGGTATTATTAGTAGTACTAACTCCACCCAGTCAGCAACCAGTAAATATTTGCTATTATGGATTTGGGGGATATCTTCTGCTTGGTGCTTACTTCATCAGCCTCTCAGCTTCAGTTTGCCATCACCACTGAAGGGGCGTAGTATATCTTTACTAGGTTGCCCATGGATACCCCAGTAGCTTTGACATTGCACAAAATCTATGCAGACTGATTGGAAAAACAAGGCTGACTATTGAGACTCCTGGAACAGCATCATGTTACCTCTCAACAAACCAAATCAAGGAGGGTTACACACCCTGCAGCCTTCCCCCCAAATTTTGCCTATAAAACTTCTTTCCTGAAACCCATCAGGGGGTTCAAGTCTTTTGAGCAAAAGCAGCTCCATTCTCCTTGCATGGCCCTTGTAATAAAGAAATCTTTCTCTGCTCCAAACTCTGATGTTTCAGTTCTTTTGGCCTCACTGTGTGTCAGGCACATAAACTTAGGTTTGACAACATTAAGAACTCTGTTGCTGTTTTAGCAACTTTCAAATATACAATAAATTATCATTGAATATGGTCACCATGCTATCCATTCATCACATCTGCAGAAATTACTGATATTTTTTCAAGTATTGTTGATTTACAATATTGGGTTAGTTTCAGGTGTACAACAAAGTAAATCACTTTTTTAATCAGATTATATACTATTATAGGATATTACAAGATATTGAATATAATTATATGTGTTATACAGTAAATCCTTGTTGCTTATCTATTTTTATGTATAGTAACTTGTGTCTGTTACTCCTATACCCATAATTTGTTCCTCCCTCTCTCTCCTTTTTGGTAACTATGAGTTCATTTTCTATGTCTGAGTCTGTCTCTGTTTGTATATAGAATCATTGGTATAATTTTAGACTTCACATATAATTGACTTCATATAGTATTTGTCTTTTCTTTGTCTGACTGACTTAGTATGATAATCTCTAGGTCCAGTTTGGGACAAGATGGTACAATAGAAAGACTCAAGCTCACCTTCTCTCATCTTCTCACCTTCATCACCTCACCTTTACCTCATCTCTCACCTTCTCTCTTCTCACCAAACTTACAACTAACTGCTGAACAAACAGACTGGAAACTACCAAAAAGAAGATATCCTACACCCCAAAACAAAGAATAAACCACACTGAAATGGTAGGAAGTGTGCTTTTGCAATATAAGCAATCCCCTACCCACTGGATGGATGACCCACAGATTGGAAAATAACTACATCACAGAAGCTCACCCACAGTAAGAGTTTCCAACCCCACATCAGGTTCCCCCAGCCTGGGGGTCTGGCATTGAGAGGAGCCGCCCCTGGAGCATTTGGCATTGAGGGCCATTGAGGTCTGTGTGAAGGAGTTCCACAGGACCGGGGGAAGCAGAGACTCCATTCTAGGCAGTCACACACAGGATTCCATGTTCAGTGGGTCCCAGGGTAAAACAGGGACTCCATAAGAATCTGGGTCAGATCTACCTACAGGTCTTGGAGGGTCTCTTGAGAAAGCCAGGGTGGCTGTGGCTCGCTGTGTGGGCAGGACATTGGAGGCAGAGGTCCCAGGGATATTCATCAGTGTGAACTCTCCAGGAAGCTGCCATTTTGGAAAAGTCTGCTACCACCCAGTGGGGCTGAGAAGTCCCAGGCCAAACAACAAACAGGGTGGAAACACAGCCCTACACATCATCAAACTGCCTAAAGTACTTCTAGGCACACAGCTGCCTCTAATCACAGCCAGAAACAAAGCCTCACACACTAGAGGGACAAGAATCAGTTCTCCCTACCAGTGGGCAGGCACCAGTCCTCCCATCAGGAAGCCTGCAACAAGCCCCTATACGAAGTTCACCCAAAAGGGAGCAGACACCAGAAGCAAGAGAGGCTACAACCGTCTATCCTGCAAAAGGGAGACCAGACAAAAAGCTATACAAAATGAAAAGGCAAAGAAATAAAAGCCAGATGAAGGATCTAGGTCCATCCATGCAGCTGCAAATGATGTTATTTCACTCTTGTTTATGGCTAAGTAATATTCCACTGAGTGTCCACATACACACATGCGTCCTTGCACGTGCGTGTATCTCACATCCTTTTGTGTGTGTGTGTCTTTTCAGGTCCCTCCCTGCTGCATGTGGAGGTTCCCAGGTTAGGGGTCAAATCAGAACTGTTGCCACCAGCTTACTCCACAGCCATAGCAACATGGGATCCAAGCTATGTCTGCCACCTACACCTCACTGCAACATTGTATCCTTAACCCACTGAATGAGGCCAGGGATTGAACCTACATCCTCATGAATTTTAGCCAGATTCGTTTCCGCTGAACCATGCCAGGAACTCTGTTTCACATCTTCTTAAACTTGCAGTCTGTTGATGGGCACTTAGGTTGAGGAATTTTTTATTTTATAACTGAAACCTTGCACCCTTTGACCACCTATAATTATCTCCCCACTCCACCCCTGGCCATAACCAATTTACTCTCTCTTTCAATGAGCTTGTTTGTTTTGGGTTCCACGTTACAAGTAAGATATTACAGCATTTTTCTCTCTGATTGACTTATTTCATTTAGCATAACACACTCGTTTCTTTTTTTTTTTCTTTTTGTATTTTGTCATTTTTGGGCTGCACCCGCGGCATGTGGAGTTTCCCAGGCTAGGGGTCTAATCAGAGCTACAACTACTGGCTGACGCCACAGCCACAGCAACGCCAGATCTGAGCCGCGTCTGCGACCTACACCACAGCTCACAGCAATGCCGGATCCTTAACCCACTGAGCAAGGCCAGGGATCAAACCCATATCCTCATGGTTCCTAGTCGGATTTGTTTCCGCTGCACCACGATGGGAACTCCCACACTCAAGTTTTGCCCATGGTGGCTCCACAAGGACCCACACCACAAAAAAGAAGCCACCACTCTAGTGAGTACATACATGCCCCAAATCCTAGAGCTATGGTGGTCATTCTGCACAAGTTCATGACCTGGCCCCTGGCTCCATGGCTTTGTGAATGCACATACCTAGGCCATTGGGGCCATCACTGCAGGAAGTTCACCCACGCTCTGGGCCCTGGAGGCCTGTGTGTGCTCATGTGCCACAAACACCCATACCTCTAACATCACATCTAACTCAGAGTCTGAGGCATGTGACCCAGAACACAGGTGCAACTGCTGCCCAAGACACTGGAGTGGTGGTATCTCCATGTGCACTTGAGTTTCAGACATTGGTTTTGTGCCACTCCATAGGAACATAGACATCAGAGAGCAGTGCCACAATGAGCATACCTGCAAGCTAGATCTGGCATAAAGAGGGTTCCTTTGGTCACAACTTACTCTGGGGGGGATAAAGGGAGATCAGGAGGACAATGACAGCCTTCACTACTGCAGATACTTGAGCACCTCTTCAGTCTTTCTCCATACTGACCTTAGCTGATGGAGCTGCATGTAGACTATGCCTCCGCACCCTCTCTGGAGTCAGAGCAACACACCCAGCCAGTTTCCTTGTACTCACCTCCAGAGGAAGGTCTCTTCCCACTGAAATTGATTTGTAAAGTGTGTAAAAGATGACTCCTTCAAAAAATATGCAAATATCAATGCAAACTAATATACAAGAAATGTGAAAGATCAAGCAAGTGTAACACCACCGAAAGAACAAAATACTTTTCTAGTAACTAATCCCAAAGAAATTAAGATCTATGGGAGCAATGGAAAACCATCAAATGGGGCCAATATAAGCACTGTGGGTACACTAGAAGGAACAGGATCCTTATTTAAATAAATAATAGCTGAAAAATTTCCAGAACTGGGAAGAAACATGGACATCCAGGTATTTAAAGTTCAAAAGTCCCCAAACAGTTTCAAAGCCAAAGAGGTCTTCACATAGACACGTTATAATCAAACTGGTAAAAATCAAAGACATAGAATTTTGAAAGCAGAGACTTGTCACGTGCCTGCGTATCTTGTTTTATTGTTCTGTGTTTTATTGAACTTTGCAAACATGAAGTTATTTACAGATTGAAGGTTTGTGATAATCCTGTGTCAGTCAAGTCTATTGACATAATTTTTCCAACAACATTTGCTCACTTCATGTCTCTGTGTCACATTTTGGTAACTATTGAATAGCAAACTTTTTCATTGTCATATTTGCTATGGCGATCTGTGATCAGTGGTTTTTTTTTTTTTTTTTTTTTTTTTTTTTTTTTTTTTTTTTTTTTTTTTTTTTTTTTTTTTTTTTTTTTT
>PVHT021183530.1:15952735-16013458 GCA_004024745.2 Catagonus wagneri | reverse complement strand
TTTTTTTTTTTTTTTTTTTTTTGGCTTTTTGCCTTTTCTAGGGCTGCACTCGGGGCATATGGAGGTTCCCAGGCCAGGGGTACAGTCGGAACTGTAGCCGCCAGCCTACGCCATAGCCACAGCCACATCTGTGACCTACACCACAGCTCAGGGCAACACCAGATCCTTAACCCACTGAGCAAGGCCAGGGATCAAACCCACAACCTCATGGTTCCTAGTCGGATTTGTTTCCACTGAGCCACGATGGGAACTCCTCCAGGGCTTTTTGAATCTGTAGATTGAAGTATCTCATTAGTTCTGAAATGTTTTCACCATTATTTCTGATGTTGGTCTGTTGAATATAGCCCCTTCTCTTAATGAAACTCTGAGTAAAGATATTTTAAACTTTGCATTCTATTCTCCATATATTTAAAATAATATCCTCTATTTTTTAATCCTTTTAATTTCTTACAGCATGTTCTGAATAATTTACCATGATTTATATCATGTTCTAATTCATTAATTTTCTGGTGTGCTTTGTCCTATCTTCAGCCAAATGTATCCAATATGTTTTTAATTTGGGTGATTATATTTTTCATATGTAGAGAATGCATGTATCTCCCTTTCAGCCCTTCTATATCTTTTTTAGGTTCCTAGCACTTTCAGATTTATTCAAGTTTGCCTTTTAATTTTTAAGTATAGTTTTATTATCTGAGAATAATAATTCCCATATTGAATTATTTAGAGCATATTTCTACAGATTCTCACCCACAGTACCTCGTATATTAGTCTGTTTATCTTTATGTATTTCTTTTTGACTTTGAAAATATTATATCTGGGAATTCTCCAAAGCTTAGGATTAAGTTACTTTTCCCAAGGGGCTACTGCACTATTTCTGCCAAACCTAAGGGCACCATCTGTGCAAGTTCACAACAAACAGAATAAACAGCTGAAACTTTCCTAAGTCACCCATGTGATCTAATTTGGGGCAAAACCTGAGTGAGGTCATATGTACACTTGTGACACCTAAGCCATGATTTTTCTTCTCTAGTAATTATCTCCTTCTATTCTGTTCAATGAAAGGCAACTCTTTTACAGTCACTTGTATATGGGGGATGAGTATGAATTTAATCTTGTATTTCTTTATCTTAGGGGTGTATTTCAGCCTTGACTGAATTAATTTAAAAAAAAAAAAAAAGACCTGCTGTATAGTCAGAGAACTTTACTCAGTTCTGTGTAATAACCTATATAGGAAAGAATCTGAAAATAGGGAGTTTCCCACTGTGGTATAGTGGGTTGGGAGTCTGACTACAGTGACTAAGCTCTCTTCAGAGGTGTGGGTTCAATCCCTGGCATGGAACGGAGTTTAAGGATCCAGCATTTCTGTAGATAGAGGCTGCAGCTGGAGTTCCATCTGGGAATTTCATATGCCATGGGTGTAGCCATATTGGAAAAAAAAAAGAATCTGAAAAGGAATGGATATATGTAGAACTGATTTACTTTGCTGCATGGCTGAAATTAACACAGCTTTTTACAGTTTAATTTAATTTAATTATTATTATTTTGGGTTTTTTTTTTGCTTTTTTTGTTTTGTTTTGTTTTTTTGTTTTGTTTTGTTTTGTTTTGTTTGCTTTTCAGGGCCACTCTTGTGGCACATGGAAGTTCCCAGGCTGCTGGCCTACACCACAGTCACAGCAACATGGGATCTGAGCTGCTGCATCTGCAACTTATACCACAGCTCATGGCAAAGCTGAATCCTTAACCCACTGAGCAAGGCCAGGGATTGAACCCATGTCTTCATGGATACTAGTCTAATTCATAACCTGCTGAGGTACAATGGGAACTCCAACACAACTTTCTAAGTTAATTATATTCCAATAAAATTTTTTAAAAAGTCTGACAAAACAAATGTTGGCAGAAAATAGTGCATTCTATCTTGAGATACCTGAGAAAAGAATTTTAAAAAATATAACATTAAAAAAATTGAAATGGATAAGGACAAAACAAAGACATTTCCAGACCAAAAACAAGCAAACAAATCCAGCAAATCCTGATTGTGGCAATCCTGGAGAGCAAATAGACTCTCACCTAAAATCCGATTTAGACGTCAAAGACTAATGATACCTCTCACACTCCAAGAGACTATGAAAAAGGTTTATTACTCACAGAGCTTTTTTCCTGGGAAGAGCAGGGAAAGCCTGCAAAGCTAGTCCAAAAATGTCTTCAGAGAGCAAAGAAAGAAGACTGGCTGGAGGTTTCTATGGTGGTTAGGGATGGCACTGGGGGTGAACAGTTCACGCATCAAAAGAGGGAGCACTGGGTTTTCTTATCACTTTATTCAGAGGTGAGACGGGAGGGTGAAAGCTGGCCCCAGGCAAACATAAAAAGAAAAATTGCTGTCAGAACCTTTATGACAATATGTCACCAACCAACTCTGATTGAAGGAAAATTTACTTCTTTAGCAGTTTGCTGTTTAACACAGTGAGGCCAAACCAACTGAAATACTGAAGTTTGGAGCACAGAAAGACTTATTGCATAGCCATGCAAAGAGATGGGTGGCTTGTGCCCCCAAAATATCCCGAACACCCAGAACAAAAATTGCAAAGCATTTTAAAAGGCAAGGTGAGGGAGGGGTGTGGTTGGTTGTTTCAGACTTCTGATGCAGAAATGTTCTTGCAGTTGTCCACAGAAGTCAGATTGTGATATTCCTGTAAACCTTCAAAAAGATGCATGTTATACCTCAGAGAGGACCTAAATCAGAGGATATGGGGAAGAGCCTGCCCCAGGAAGACCCAATAGGGTCTTGCTTGGTTACAATAAGAGTACAGTTGATTCAATTGTCCCAAGTACCTTGTATTACCTGGGAATAAATTAAATACTAATCTGATTGACTATATACATTTTGAAAATTTTAGTAACTTGAGTAATTATTCCAGATAAAAATTTATAATGTATAATATTCAAACCAGAAAAGGAAAAGATGATAATTGAATGATCAATCCAAAAAACAAAGGTCATAAAGGAAAGAAAAATAAATGGAAACATGGTAGTTTAAAACAACATATTATCTAACAAAATATAAATTGACTAAATGCTCCATATTTAATGCTCCAAAATGATTGTCACATTATATTTTTAAACATTACAAGCTGTCTTTAACATACACATCTAAATACAAAGTGTAAGAAAAGTTAAATGTAAAAGGATGGTAAAAATATACCACCCAAACGATAGCCTAAGGGAAATGGCATTAAGATGAGGTTTTAATAAATAGACTTGAAGACAAAAGCAAATTACAAAAAATAGACTGTATGACAAAAAGTATGAAAAATAGTTTTTTTCATTATGATAAAGTATTCAATTCACCCAGATTACGTAAGGATGTATGCAACTATTAATATAACCCAACTAATAGACTATAAGGAAAAACAGAAAAATACTGAAAATATTGGAATGCTTCAGACATGTCCACTTCAACTGATGAAATCAGCAACAAAATTAGTAGACAAAAATATCAGTAAAAATATTAAGCAAGAAAAAACATTATTACCAAATCAAATTAAAATAAGTATAGAAAGCACTGCATCCAAGAACTTTGTGTCATGTTTATCAACATACATGTGCTCTTTAGAAAATGTGACCCTATACTTGGCCATAAAAAACACCTGAATAAATTATAAAAGCCTGAAATCACAGACAACATGGAAGTAAAAGTGGAAATCAGTTACATAAAATGGAAATAAATAATATAAATTGAAATAAAGCAGGATTTCAGTGTTACCCTGAGTTCAAAGAGGAACTTAGACTTGAAAGATTTGAACTGAGCTATGCTAATTACCCTGCACTTCAAAACTTGTCTTAGTTAAAACAAAATATATCAACACAACTGTGCATTAGGAAAAGGGGGCGGAGGAGCCTGAATGGTAATGAAATAACCAAGAGTCATGTCTGATAGCCAACAAACAGTGGCCTAAAGTTCAAAAAATATATAAAAAAAGTAAGAATAAAAACTGGTAATGGAAGCTCCCATCCTGGCACAGCGGTTAACAACCCGACTAGGAACCATGAGGTTGCGGGTTTGATCCCAGGCATCGCTCTGTGGGTTAACTATCTGGCATTGCAGTGAACTGTGGTGTAGGTCACAGACACGGCTCAGATCTTGTCTCAGATCTTGTCAGAGCTATGGCTCTGGCGCAGGCTGGCAGCTACAGCTCAGATTAGACCCTAGCCTGGGAACCTCCACAAGCCGCGAGTGTGGCCCTAAAACGACAAAAGACAAAAATAATTAATTAATTAATTAATTACAACTGGCAATGGGCCTAAACTCCAGCTAAGACCACTGCTAGAAATAGTAAGTCCATAGGAATTGTGAACATACTGAAAAAGATCCGAGATGGCAACATGAAATACAGAGAAGCAACTTTACACACAATTTGAAATATCCGTCTTTGAAGGGTTGTTCCTTGGAAAGAAAAGGCTAAAAAAGAGGAAGCAGCATCCTTTGACAATTGTGTGGTGTGGGGCAAATGAAGTAGAAGAGGAAATTTTACTAGGAAAAGACAAGGAAGAAAGCCTAACAATTGGGAGTCACGCAAACATCTCATAAACCATCAAAACAAGTCCATAGAACTGAAATTTGCTATAATGACAGAAGAGGGCGCCATTGAACTAGGAATCTGTGCACCTGCAAGTCCACAAAAATTAGAAAGAGCATTGTTTTGAGGAGTTATAAAACACTGGATTAAATACACCCCAACTAATTGAGATTTCCACACAATAAAATAATTATGAGCTGAATAAAAATCTAACAAGCACTCATGAATATGAAAAACTGCCTTCAATCGAACATCTAAAAAAGGAAAGAAAAATGGACAGAAATTTAAAGGAATGAAAATACAGTTCACTAAATTCAGAAAATAAAGAAAAAAAGATGAAAAGTAAATCACAAGGATACAAAAGGAATAGACACAAGTGGAAATGTAATGGCAGGCATTGAAGAAAGACAGGAAAATTACTTAGAAAAGAAAAATGAGGTAATTTTTTAAAGAAAGTTCAAAAAAGGGTAGAAATGGAAGTTCAGCAAATGATATCATTCATATAAATGAAGTTTCTGGAAAAGAAATATAAAACAATGAGATAAACTAGTAAGATCCAACATTTAAAAGTATATTGCAAGAAACGTATGCAGAAATCTACCTGAGTTTACTGGTTCTGTTTATCCTGGGGTCTCTCTCCTTGGCTTACAGGTGTCCACCTTCTAGCTGTGTCTTTACATGGTCTTTGTGCACACACCTTCCTAGTGTTACACCTTCTAAGAATGCTGGGCACACTGGATTAATGCTCCCTATACCCTGCTCAACAACCAAATTTAACCTTAAATACGTTTTTAAATGCCGTTATCTTCAAAGATACACATTCAAATTGGGGGTTAGGGCTTCAGGCCCCCCCTTTTTCAGGGGGGACACAATTGATTCAGTTAAAGGCATTTTAGCTGTTTCCAGGATTTTATTTAATTTCAATTTAGCAGTAAGAAATTCAGTAATTTCAATTTCCCCTATCCTTCACAGCAGGGTAACTAGGATTTCCCAGTGAGGGTTAGAGTTAGATGACTTTCAGGACCAGTAACCTTAATCTGCTGTCCCATGTGGTAATGACCCATATTAGCCTTACACTGGCTCTGCTTTTCTTATTACGTTGTTGTGGTAAAAGAGACACACGAACTTCATAAAAAAAATGTGAAGTACAACATGATACTACAAGAAAAGTCTCATTCTTCCTTCCTACCCCATTCTCTATCAAAAACCTTCCAACTTTTTCTGTTTGGGGTTATTTTTACATACTAAAAAGGGCTGTTTATGCTGTAAATTACTGAAGACAGTTCAAAACGACCTTTTAAAAGAGTCTTTGATCAAAGAAAACTTGGGGATGTGTCTGGATCCAGGTTCCAAATTTGATGATCAGATTTCTCCATACCTTTCACTGTATCTCTCCTGTGAGGTGAAATACGCTGAGTTATATGATTACTTTTACTGCACCATCTTGGGATAGATAATGTGTTTTCTCTAAAAGGAGAACAAGGTGTTGTAACAGAAAGAAAAGGGCAGATAGGCGAGCAGAGGCAACAGTTATTGGTGGTCAGTAACACGTTAAGGGATCTAACAGTTTAGAGAATATTTAACCCCTTACTCTGAGATTGTTACTAATCTCACCAGTACTTCTCCCTAGGACTTTACAAACCTCATACAACCCATTCCCAGTATCTGTGGTAGTGACGTCCTACAAAATCACCACAATCATGGAATTAGCCAGTATTAACCCATTCCTCCCTGGGGAAATACAGTGTTAGGTTCCTGTGAGCCCTGGTCACAACACTTTCTGAGGGTCAACGGTGAGGAGCAATGGATAACCTTGTTTTGTGTGTTCTTCTGTTTAAAGACACCTTATTTAATATATATTGTTGAGTCATTAACATTGAACTCATGGCTGTAACTTGTGCCTAAACGAAGCTTATCTGAAATAAAAGGACAAAACTTTACCGGGGCAAGGTCTGCCCTTTACTCTGCCCCTTTCTTCTTTCTGGAAACACAGGACAGGAGGGCAGACCCACAACAGCCATGTAGAGACACCCATCATGAGGACCCAGGCTTACAAACAGAGCACAGCCTGGAAAGGTGGAGAAGGCTGGTCTCATCATATCACAGAGCTGCTGTATCAATGACTACCAATCCCTGGCTTCCTAATGACACCCGTTAAGGAGCACCTCAGCCTTCTTGCGCTTAAGAACAATATTGCTACCCTGTGCTGAGGCCACTTTGGATGTGAAATTATTACCAAAAGCGGGGTCCAGCTGCCCGCCGCTCTAAAGCCAATAAAGAGGCAAGACAAGGAAAGGAAAGTTTGCTTTATTTCAGATGCCAATGACCTGGAAAGGGGAGGGCGGACTCTTGCCCAAAGGTCAACTCTTCCACTGACAATTGGTGGACAAGAGTTTCATAGGCGGAGGCAGGGGGCTACATGAAGAAAAGTTTAGCCCTGAGGGTCATCCTGAAATTGGTCATGCCGTGTATGAACAGTATCATCTTGATTGTCTTAAATACATTTAATCTTTAGTTGCAGGGTCAGTTTGTTCCCATTTCTCTTGAGGCCAGTTCTTGGAATTATGGCAGCTTGTGTCATGGCTACCTACAGTCTACTCATCATGTAGTTAACTTCTCTCACCTGGTGGGGGTTTTAGCCTCTACAAGACAGCTCACAGGACATGGCTCAGGACAGTATCTATAGCCCTTGAGAAGGAACTAGTAATAATAGCTTAATGACTAAACTATTATTATTTTGGTTTTATTTGTTTTCCTTTGCTTCTATAGTTTCTCACTTCTCTGATTAAACTTATTCTTTGACTAAAGTTTTCTACAGACAAAATGCAAGCAGAGGATAGGGTCTCACTTCTCTGATTAAACTTATTCTTTGACCAAAGTTTCCTACAGACAAAATGCAAGCAGAGGATAGGGTTTGGGAAGGACGATAGAGTTTTGTTCCTTTTCAAAATCACCAACAAAAAGCACAAGAATGCAAGTTCCCATCGGCTCAGTAGGTTAAGGATCCATTGTTGTCACTGATGTGGCTACAGCTACGGTGCAGGTTCAATCCCTGGTCAGGGAACTTCCACACACTGAGGGCACAGCAAAAACAAACACAGTCAAAACAAAACAAACAGTAACTGTGTATATGGATGTCCTCACTTGTTAAGCTTTCTACCTTCCACAAAGACCACCATTTATCCTAATCATCACATGCCACATTCCTGTTAGACTTTCAATCAGGAAAAAAGAAAGAGGGAGCAAACTGAATACATTTATTCTTGCCATTGGATGCTCCTTTAGCAAAAGTCTAAGGGTATTTTCTTTATATTTACCACACGAAGTATGAATACAAAAGAGTTGTGTTCTAAGCTAGAAGAACAAAGCAATGCAAAGGAAGTCTCCTGGATTAGTCAGGAGAGACTAAACTTGTGCCAAGCATGGTAATACACACCATGTAAATACCAGTGACTTTTGTTCAGGAAATGTTGGTATCACTCAGACTAATCTCCAGTTTTCTGTCTTTCACTTAGGAACTCAAATAGGCAGTCTTCTGTTATAGCCACAACAGAGAGGAAATAGGCTGGAAACTGAAGAAGGGCTTTTCACTGCCTCGGTCAGAAGTGATCCTTCAGATCATCGCCCATTGAACAGGACTAGTTCTGTGATCCTACCTAAATGCAAAGTGGCTGAGGGCCCTGACCCTGGTGCCCAGGAAGGAGGAAGGTGAGGAGAGACACTAGACATATCTGCTATGACATCAAATGTTGTCATGGTTTCCGCAATTTTTTTGGCATGTAATGAGGATATTCTTTGACCTAGTAATTCTATTTCTGGAGACTTGGAAGATTATTCTATAGAAATCCCCACCCCAGTGACAGAAGACATCCCTTCTTCCTTTTGGCCATGCCCAAGGCACGTAAAAGTTCCTGGGCCAGGAATCAAACCCATGCCATCAACCAGATCCTTCAACTGCTGAACCACCAGAGGACTCCCAAAGGTATCCCCTTGATTTCCCATAACAACGTAGACATTGGCTCACCATAATTCACTCTGCATCATTTTATTATTATTATTCCTGTGTCTGAAATTCACATTAGTCTGTGTGATCTTTCAGGCATGATCAGCAACTTATTTAGTTTTGAATCTCAAGTCGTAGAGGCGCATTAAGTTAACCAACAAGGTAAGTTGGAAAATAAATACCTATAGTGAGAGACCTTTATAGGTACCAAAAGTTCCAACTACACTTGTGTCTTAGTTAAGGACAGCTGGTAGAAGAGGTCTCTGAGATGTCATGCAAGAAAACATTTCATGCTGGCATTTAGTCTTCAGTTAGGTTTGAAAGAATAATAAAAGATATGGGCTGAAAGGATGATACTGGATGCAGCCTTTACCTAAATATTCTAATTCACAAGCAGTGACTGATTCATTGAGCCAATGCTGCCTGATATATACCTGTATTTTCAGGTCCACCATCAATGGGTTCCAAAATTACCATTGTAGTCCTTTTTTTATGCCTTCTAGTGGATCCTGGAAGTGGGGTGGGAATATATACAGTATTAATAAATGGCATCCTCTGTCATTTTCACCACCATCACCTTAGATTCTGATTTGCAGGTCAACTTACCCAGTCATCTTGAACACCCAAGGGATCTTCAATTTGTGTAGTCATTCCTAACTTCTAGGGTTGTGGTTCTGCCTTCCAGTAAGTTGGAGCCCTCACTGACCCAGTAAGACCCTTGGGAACCATGATGATGCCTTGGGTCTGATTCTGGCTATTATTATCTGAAGATATCTGTGTTCTCCCCTTGTCCTAGACAGCAGTAGGTGTCTCCTGATGTGTCAATATTGATCTGGAATGCTCCTAGGAGACCAAGAAAACTGAATAGGCTTGGGCTTTAGGGTCTGCAAGACTGAGGGGTAAGTTGGCATCCAGATTTCAATCCATTCAACACCCATGTTGGTCTCTTTGCCCCAGCCCCCAAATGCCCCCCTCTTTCCCACCAGTCTTTCACTGAGGTCCTAACACGATTCCTCAGGGACATGCCTGAAATATAGGTAGTATGATTCCAGGTACAGAACAGAAGGTAGGAAGAAACAGGTGAGAATGCATATATTATATACAGAAGCGGTCATAGAAACTAGAGAGTGAAGCAAATGATTTCCATCGAAGGTGGCACAAGGTCAGGCTTGAAAGGAAGAAGAGAGCTATATTAAGGGGCCTCTCAGATGCTCAGTTAACAGAGTGTGAGTTTACCCTGTAGAGAAGAAGCCAGTCTGCTGCAGTTCAAAAAAACCTGACATTGCTAGTAATCCCAGCTTGGGTCTTTTGTTCCATCATTCATTCCCTATGTGGTATCCAAACAGCTAATTTTCTAAACTTCATTTCCCCTTTGCAAATTGAGAATGCCCCTTTCTCTGCATTGTGACTATTAGAGTCAATGAATATAAAAAATGAGCACAGTGCCTGACAGAGAGTAAATATTTACAATGGGCTAAATTATCATTGAAAAATCAGGGAGACTGTGTTGCTAAGAGTGACATTTTAAGAAGAACAACTTGATGGTTTACTGGATGGGATTATATCTGTGCTATATTGCAAAGGCAAGGAGAATTGATCAGTATACTATTTAGAAATAAAGAACCAGGAGTTCCCATCATTGCACAGTGGAAACGAATCCGACTAGGAACCATGAGGTTGCGGGTTTGATCCCTGGCATTGCTCAGTGGGTTAAGGATCTGGCGTTGTGGTGAGCTGTGGTGTAATTTGCAGATGCAGCTCAGATCTGGTGTTGCTGTGGCTCTGGCATAGGCCAGCAGGAACCGCTCAGATTAGACCCCTAGCCTTATGGCGTAGGGGTGGCCCTAAAAAGCCAAAAAGTCAAAAAAAAAGCACCAAGTTTTTTTGGACTAAGACAGAGCATATTGGCAAGAAAAAGAAGGGAGAAAAGTCTGTATTTTCTATGTGTACCCACTAAGTGCCAAACATACATAATTGGAAAAATGTTGGAACTGAGGAAGAAGGTTTGTGGTGATGATGAGACTTTTATTTTATTTAAAAAATTGTTTCAGTTTCCTTTTTTGGGGGAAGGAGGAGACCTGCACCTGTGGTATGCAGAAGTTCCTGGGCTAGGGATCCAACAGGTGACACAGCAATGAGCCAAGCCACAGCAGCGACAGCACAGGATCCTTAATCCACTGAGCCACAAGGGTACTCCAAGACAATTTTAGAATGTGGAGTTTGACATCAAAGTGACAAACACAAGAGTACATGTGTGCCTGAGCTCCATGCCTGAAGCATAGGAAGGAAGTTTATGATTGGAACTGGGAATTTTCTTCACAGAAGTCATTCTGGAAACAAAGAGTGGTTGGTTACCATCTGTTCCAAGCACAACACACATGCTTCTAAAGGGCAGCGGGAAAAATCCCGGTGAAGACACGGATGTGCATGTCTCGAGACTGAAGGGGTAGACACAGATACATACACGTTGAGGATGAAATGGTACTCTTATCTCTGAAGAAGCAGTGTTCAGAACCTGGATACGTACTTGCGATGTTTTCATGTTACCACCAGGGGGCGCCAACACCTCACTTCTCTGTTGCTTTTGGAGATTCGAGAAGAAATTCAAGGCCATTTATTGTATACTTAGAAGAAACTTTGCATGACAATTTACATAAACAGACTTTGTAAAAAGAATTGACAGCAGGGTTATGTGTCTTCTGTATTTCCCTAGAACCTGGGCCAATTATCACAGAGAGCTATTAGTCTCTCTCTTGGAGTACTTCATCAGAGTACTAATAGCTAATTTCTGTTTTCTGAGGTCTCTTGTTTATATCTGCTTGTTGTGCAGAAACGTCTTCACATTTTTTCCAGTGACAAATTCATATATTAATTAACATTTTAATGCTAAACAGCATGGCTGTCAGGAAAATTAGCATTAAGGTTTTTTTTCAGGAAAATTAAATCATCTGCTCTGAACATTCTAATTTCACAGAAGAAGGGAGAGAAGAGGGAGAGAATTACACTGGTTGTGACACGCTACCATGGCTCCCAATTCAGGGTCTCCCTTGGGATTTCCTCAGGGTCAGTTAATGTTTGAGCTTTTAATGAGATAAATATACAGAAAAAAACGTGTATTATAAATGTACAGCTCTATAAAAATTAACACCTCAGAAGCACCTCTTAATATAAATTTGTGTCATATAGAATATACGCCTGTGTTTGGCTTCCTTTGATCAACGTTAAGTTTGTGAGGAGTTCTGTGGTGGCTCAGCAGTTTAGGGATCTGGTGTTGTCACTAGCAGCTCTAGTTGCTGCTGTGGTTCAGATTTGATTCCTGGCCTGGGAACTTCCACATGCTTTGGGTAGCACCCCCCCTGCCCCCACCAAAGGGATTAAGTTTGTGAGATTCATTCTTATTGTGGTGAAGAGTTGTTTCCTGCATTCTGGCAGCTATGGTACTCTGTCATATCAGTATATCACAATTTTTATCCATTTGTCCATTCAGCTGTTAGTGGTTATTTGGGTAGTTTCAAATTTTGTTCCATTACACATGGTGCTGCTTTTTGTGAATGTATGCATGCATATATATTGGGTATGTAAATAAGGGTAGAATTGCTGGGTCATGCATTTGTTCAATTTTAGACCATGTTGCTATAGTTTTCCAAAATGACTATGTCAATATATTGTCCCATTGACAGTATATAGCAGTTCTAGTTGCTCTAAATCCTTGCTGACACTTGGTATTTTTGTTCCCTGACATTACAGCCATTCTGGTGAATATGTTTTGTATTTTTACTACATATTTCCTTACTAATCAATGGAGTATAGCATCTTTTCGTATATATATTGGCCATTGTGAAACTTTGTTTTTGAACACTGTTCAATTATTTTGACCATTTAAAAATGAGACTGCCTCCCTCTTACTGGTTTATAATATAATATTTTATTATATATTGTTGCTATAAATCTGTCAGAAATTATGCGTTGCAAATAATTTCTCTCAGTCTATATATCTTATTTTCACTGTTAGTGGGGTCTTCTGATAAGCTGAAGTTCTTGATTTTAAGACAGTCTGTCTATCCCTTTCCGTTTGTAATTATTCCATGTTTTTGTTTCTTCAGAACACTCAGTTGTGTACTACTCGCATTTAAGTATGCAATCTATTTTCCCGAGATTATTTCTTTTTTTCTCTTTTTATGGCTGCACCTGCAGCATATGGAAGGTCCCAAGCTAGAAGTGGAATTGGAGCTGCAGCAGCAACTCCAGATCCTTAAAACCCACTGGGCGAGTCCAGGGATCAAACCAGCATCCTCACGGACACTATGTTAGGTTCTTAACCCACTGAGCCACAATGGGTACTCTGTCTTCCCAAGTTTTTTGAGTATGGGGTGAGCTAGAGATTCAGCTGCGCTTTTTTTTGGGGGGGGTCTTTTTAGGACTGAACCTGTGGCATATAGAATTTCCCAGGCTAGGGCTCAAATTGGAGCTAGAGCTGCCAGCCTACACGACAGCCATAGCAACGGGTTCTGAGCCATGTCTATGACCTACACCACAGCTCATGGCAACACTGGATCCTTAACCAACTGAGTGAGGCCGGGGTGGAACCTGAGTCCTCATGGATACTAGCCGAGTTCATTGCCACTGATCCACGAAGGGCACTCCTTCAACTGCAACTTTAGATATGCATCCAGATGATTCAGTAACATGTATTGATTATGATTATTCCTACCCAATGAACTATAATGTCTTTCTTGCATAAATCAGGCAACTGCCTGTGTTTAGGTCTGTTTCTGAACTTTCTTCTGTTGCACTACTTAGCTGTTTATTCTTGTGTCTTGACCAACAACATTCATTCCTATAGTTTTATAGTAGATTTTGATAGCTGATTTTGTCAATGCTATGATGATGTGTTCTTCAAGATTTTCATTGGTTTTTCTTACCCTTTTGCTTTTCCTTGCAAATTTGTCAAAATCTGACCTCCTGCCAAATCTTGCTGGGCTTTATTATAGTTAGGTAGAATCTATGGATTTATTGGGAAGAAACTGACATCTTTATAATATTGAGATTTTCAGTCAGTGAACATGAAATATTCTTCCGTCTATTGGAGATTCTTTTAGCAACATTTTATAGTTACCGGTGTGTAAAAATACAATTTTGTTTTGCCTATTCACCTTATCTCCAATGGCCCTGCAAATTTTTTCTTTTTTTTTTAGTTTTGTTAACATACACAATTTTCAGATAGGGCCAGTTTTATTTACTTTTTTATAGTCCTTTTATCTTTTTCATATATTACTATACTTTCTAGGATATTATTACAAAATTCAATAGAGCCCATAGTTTTAAGTACCCATGTTGCATTTTTGGTGTTGAAGGAAAACTTTCAATAATTAATCATTGTGTGATATTTAGTATGACTTTTGTAGGTTTTAAAAATCAAATTAAGTTTTCTTCTATTTCTAGTTTGTTAAGCATTTTCATCTCTTATGATAATTGACTTCTGGGAAAAGTTTTTTCTGCACCAAGAAAATCTTGTGATTTTTCTTCATTTTTCCTGGTAAGTTATTTATTTATTTATTTATTTTGGCCTTGCCCATGGCATGTGGAAGTTCCTGGACCAGGGCTTGAACCCAAGCTACAGCCATGACAATGCCAAATCCTTAACCACTGGCCTACCAGGGAACTCCACAATGATTTTTGAATGTTATAATAATCTTGCGTTCCTAGATTTAATGACACCTCATCATAGTACATTATTCCTTTATTGCTGACTCTCATTGCTAAAATTTGTTTAGGATTATTAGTTTAAATTTTTCTTTTTGGTAATATTCTTGTCTTGTTTTGGTGTCACATTGAATGACCTCATGAAAAAGCGGGAAGCCTCCTGTTTTTTTCTTTCCCATAAACTCTTTGTCAAAGATTGGGGATTAAGTTTTTTGAAATATTTGAAATACGTAGTTAACAAAGCCAACTAAATCTGAAAGTTTTCTTGTGGGAAGGTTTTTAAGTAAAAATTTTAATTTATTTAATATATGTCAGCTTATTCAAATTTCCTTTTTCTTCTTTCAGGTTTGGTAAACTATGCTTTTGAGAAATATGTCCATTTCATCCAAAAGGTCATTTTTATGGTCACAAATGTTTTACAATATCTTGTTATCATTTTTGATGTTGGGGACAAGTGTAGTGATTTTCTCCTGTTCATGCCTTGTACTGCTAATTTGAAACTTAGTTTATCAGTTTTACTATTTTTTTTTCATAGAACCAACTGTTGGCTTTGTTAACTTTTGAATATATATATGTATATACACACACACAAGAGTGGTGTGTGTGTGTATGCTGAATTCCTATATTTGCTAAATGTTTCTGCTTTTACCCTATTTTCTCTTTTACTTTCCTTATGCTTGATTTGATTCTGTAGCTATTTGGGATGGAAGTTTAAATTTGAGATGGAAGTTAAGTCATTTATATTCTGCCTCTCTTCAGTACTTTTATATATGCATTCAAAATTGATACTGATTTCTTTTTTATCCTACATTGTAATTTTCTGCCACGCGATGAAGGGCCCAAGTATGTGTGTATATATATGTATATGTGTGTGTGTGTGTATATATATATATATGTATTCTTTTTCTCATAATATCTTCCATCATGTTATATTCCAAGAGGTTGAATATAGTTCCCTGTGCTATACAGTACGACCTCATTGCTTATCCATTCTAAATGTAATAGTTTGCATCTGCTACCCCCAAACTCCTAGTCCATCCCATTCCCTCCTCCCTTCCCCCTTGGCAACCACAAGCCTGTGCTCTATGTCTGTGAGCCTATTTCTGTTTTGTAGATAGGTTCATTTATGCCTTTTTAAATATTTTTTTTCTTTTTAGGACTGCACCTTTAGCATATGGGAGTCTCTGGGCTAGGGGTCCAGTCAGAACTGTAGCTGCTGGCCTACACCACAGCCACAGCAATGCTGGATCTGATCTGCGTCTGTGACCTACATTGCAGCTTATGGCAACACTGGATCCTTAACTGACTGAATGAGGTGGGGGATCAGTCCTGCAGCTTCATGGATACTATTCAGTTTCTTAACCCACTGAGCCACAATGGGAACTCCCATGCCATATTTTATTTTTTTTCTCGTTGCGTTTTTTTTTAATTTTTCCATTATATCTGGTTTACAGATTTCTGTCAATTTTCCAACTGCACAGCATGGTGACCCAGTTACACATACATACATGGATTTGTCACAAGTGATTAGGCATAGTTCCTGGTGCTATACAGCAGGACCCCCTTGCTTTTCCATCCCAAGGGCAATAGTCTACAACTGTTAACCCCAGACCCCCCTACCATCCCACTCCCTCCCCCACCCTCTTGGCAACCACAGGTCTGTTCTCCAAGTCAGTGATTTTCTTTTCTGTAGAAAGGTTCATTTATGCAGTATATTAGAGTTCAGATATAAGTGATATCATATGGTATTTGTCTTTCTCCTTGGGACTTACTTCACTCAGTATGAGAGTCTGTAATTCCAACCAAGTTGCTGCAAATGACATTATTTTGTTCTTTTTAATGGCTGTATATATACCACATCTTCCTAATCCAATCGTCTGTTGATGGACATTGGGTTGTTTCCATGTCTTGACTATTGTGAATAGTGCTTCAATGAACATGCATGTGCAAGTGTCTTTTTAAAGGAAATTTCTGTCTGAATATATGCCCTAGAGTGGGATTTCTGGGTCATATGGTAGTTCTATGTATAGTTTTCAAAAGTACCTCCATACTATTTTCCATAGTGGTTGTACCAGCTTACATTCCCACCAACAGTGCAGGAGGGTTCCCTTTTCTCCACAGCCCCTCCAATATTTGTTGTTTGTGGACTTGTTAATGATGGCCATTCTGACTGGTGTGAGGTGGTATCTCGTGGTAGTTTTGATTTGCATTTCTCTAATCATCAGTGATGTTGAGCATTTTTTCATGTGTTTGTTGGCCATCTGCATATCTTCTTTGGAGAACTGTCTATTCAGGTCCTTTGCCCATTTTTCAATGGGGTTGTTGGCTTTTTTGCTGTTGAGTTGTATAAGCTGTTTTTATATTTTAGAGATTAAGCCCTTGTCAGTTGCATAATTTGACACTATTTTCTCCCATTCTGTAATTTGTCTTTTTGTTTTCTTTTTGGTTTCCTTTGCTGTGCAAAAGCTTGTCAGCTTGATTATGTCCCATTTGTTTATCTTAAAAGGCATCCAAATAGAAAGAGAAGAGGTAAAACTGTCACTCTATGCAGATGACATGATACTATATATAGAAAACCCCAAGGACTCAATCCCAAAATTACTTGAACTGATCAACAAATTTATCAAAGTAGCAGGATATAAGGTTAACCTTTCTGTATACTAACAATGAAATATTAGAAAAAGAACACCAAGATACTTTACCTTTTAAAATAGCACCCCAAAAAATCTAATACCGTGGGACTAAACCTGACCAAGGAGGTGAAAGACATATGCAGAGAACTACAAAACATTAATCAAGGATATCAAAGAAGATACAAAGAAATGGAAAGATATTCCATGCTTGTGGGCCAGAAAAATTAATATTGTAAAAATGGCATACTACCTAAAGAAGTCTATAAATTCAATTAAATCCCTACCAAATTACCCATGACATTCTTCACAGAACTAGAACAGACAATCCAAAAATTTATATGGAACAACAAAAGACCCAGGATCGCCAAAGCAATTCTGAGGAACAAAAACCAAGCTAGAGGCATAACTCTCCCAGACTTCAGGCAATATTACAGGCCCATAGTAATCAAGACAGTGTGGTATTGGTACCAAAACAGACATACGGACCAAGGGAACAGAATAGAGAACCCAGAAATAAACCCAGACACTTACAGTCAACTGATCTTTGACAAAGGAGGCAAGAACATAAAATGGGAAAAAAGACAGTCTGATCAGTAAGTATTGCTTGGGAAACTTGGGACAGCTGCATGCAAATCAATGAAACTAGAACACACTCTCACACCATGCACAAAAATAAACTCAAAATGACTTAAAGACTTAAACATAAGACAAGACACCATTAAACTCCTGGAAGGAAACACTGGCAAAACATTCTCTGATATCAACCCTACAAATGTTTTCTCAGGTCAGTCTCCCAAAGCAACAGAAATAAAAGCAAAGATAAACCAATGGGACCATGCCATATTTTAGATTCCACATATAACTGATATCATGTGATATTTGTCCTTCTCTTTATGACTTACTTCACTTAGTATGATAATCTCTATTTACATCCAGGTTGCTGCAAATGGCATTATTTTCTTATTTTTTATGGCTGAGTAGTATTTCATTGTATATATGTACTGCATCTTTTTTTTTTTTTTTTGTCTTTTTAGGGCCACACCTGTAGCATATGGAAGTTCCTAGGCTAGGAATTGAATCAGAGCTGTAGCTGCCAGACTATGGCACAGCCACAGCAATGCAAGATGCAAGCCGTGTCTGTGACCTACACTGCAGTTCACTGCAATGCTGGATCCTCAACCCACTTAGCGAGGCCAGGGATTGAACCCGCATCTTCATGGGTAATAGGTTTGTTACCACTAAGCCACACAGGAACTCCTTTACCACATGTTCTGAATCCATTCATCTGTCATGGATATTTAGGTTGTTTCCATGTCTTGGCTATTGTCAATTCTTTGCTAGGAACATATGGGTGTATGTGTTTTTTTGAATTGTAGTTTTGTCTGAATACATACAGAGGGGTGGGTTTGATGTAGCATGATTTTGAGGTTCATCAACATTGTAGCATGTAACAGTGTCCCATTCTACTGTATGGCTGAATAATATACCACCTATGAATGTGCCAAACTTGTTCATCTATTCATCTCTTAATGGACACTGTGATTGTTTCCACCATAGCCCTATTGTGAATAGTGCTGCCATGAAAATTTTTATATAAGTATTTATTTGATTACCTGTTTTCAATACTTTTGGTATATATCTAGCAGTGGAATTTCTGGGTCATAGGGTAGTTCCATGCTAACAAACTCTTTCCACAGTGACTTTACCATTTTACTTTCCCACCAGCAATAGCTAAATTCCTCACAGTGTCACCAACACTTGTTACTTACCATTTTCTAGATTATCTCTGTCTTAGTGGGTGTGAAGTGATATAACACTGTGTTTTTAAATTGAATTTCCCTAATGACTAGTTTTCCTGAGCCTGTGCTTCCTGACCATCTGTGCAGATTTATTTTTGAGAAATGTCTGTTCAAATTCTTTATCCAGTTTTGATTTGTTTGTCTTGTTGAGTTGTAAAAATTCTTTACCTATTCTGGATATAAAGAATACAACTTGCAATTTTTTCTCATTATACAGTTTGTCTTTTAACTCTTTTTAATTGTCTTTTGATGCACAAAAGACGAATTTCATGGAAGTCCATTTTATCTAATTTTTCATTTGTTGCCTATGATTTTGGTGCCATGTATAAGAATCTATTGTTAAATCTAAGGCTTTGAAAATTGACCTGTATATTACCTTAGAGTTTTATAATTTTAGCTCTTACATTAAGGTCATTGATAAATTTTGAGTTATGTTTTGTTTATGATGAGAGGTGGGGGTCCAATGTCACCCTTTTGCATGTGGCTGTCCAGTTGTTCCAGCACCATTTTTTGACGGGAACCATACTTTCCCCATTGAATGGTCTTGGAATTCTTGTCAAAAATCAGTTGATCATATTATGAGTTTATTTCTGGGCTCTCAACTTTATTCCATTGGTCCATGTGCCGGTACATCTTATAATCCTTTGTATGTCTGTAAGGTCAGTAATGCTGTCCGCTCTTTCATTCCTGATTTTAGTAATTTAGGTTTTTCTTTCTCTCTTGTTCATTCTATCATTCATAAATTTTGTCCTTCTTTTTAAATAACCAAATTTTAGTCCTCTAGTTTTTCTATTTATGCAGTTTTTTCTCTCCAATCTTCATTATTTCCTTCTTTCCACTTATTTTGATTTAATTTTCTCTTATTCTAGTTTAATAAAGTTGAAGTTTAGATTATTGATTCAAAATCTTTTTCTTTTTTTAATATGGGCTTTTACAAATCTAAATTTACCAGTAAGAACTGCTTTGGCTGTATCCCATGAGTTTTGGCATGTTACGTTTTCCTTTTTATTAACCTCAAGATATTTTTAAATTTTCCTGTGATGTCTTATTTCAGCCATTGGTTATTTTTGAGCATGTCGTTGAATTTCCATATAGTTGCAAATCCCAAATTTCCTTAGGTTTTGGATTTGTAATTTCATGTTTTGTATAATTTCAGTTCTTTAAAATTTATTGAGACTTGCCTGATTGTGAACTATCGACATCTCCTATGCACTTGAGAAAACTATGTATTCTTTTGGTGTTGGGTGGAGTTTTATACAGTTGCATGTTAGGTATGTGATTTATAGATTTTTTAAGTCTTCTATCTCTTCGCTGATATTATGTCTATTTATTTTATCCTTAGTGAAGCTTTATATTTCTTTCTTTTTTTTTTTGTCTTTTGTCCTTTTTCTTTTTTAGAGCCACGCCCATAGCATGTGGAGGTTCCCAGGCAAGAGGTCTAATCGGAGCTGTAGCCACCGGCCTACGCCACAGCCACAGCAACATGGGATCCAAGCAGTGTCTGTGACCTACAGCACAGCTCACAGCAACATCGGATCCTTAACCCACAGAGCGAGGCCAGGGTTTGAACTCGCAACCTCATGGTTCCTAGTCAGATTTGTTTCCTCTGCACCACAGCAGGAACTCCAGACTTTATCTTTCTATTCCTCAGAATGGATAATCTCAACTGACCTATCCTCAAGTGATCACGATTTTGGAGAGACAGCAGTAAGTGATGGCTTGAAGCAAGATCTTAATTCCCTACTCAGGAACCAAACCTGGGCAACCTGGGGTGAAAACCAGGAATCCTAGCTACTAGACCAGCTAGAGGTTAAAAGCAGAATTCCCCTGATTCTTGTCCCCTGTAGAAAGGAAGAATGTTTCAAAGAGATGAAGACTTTAAAAACAGGCACAAAGTTTATTGTTATATACACAGTACAACATGTGGGAGAGCACACAGAGAAGCGGTCTATTTATCTAAGGCAGAAGCAAAGCCATAATACATACTCAGAGGAGGAGTGCAGGTGTGGGCGTCCTCCTGAACGAGGAGCATCCCAGAGAGGGTGATTTAAACCACTTATATGGGGCAGTTCTTCTGGGTCTTTTGTTTTCCTTTGGCCAGTTATCTTGTTCTATATCTCATACCTGACTGGACCCAGGGCCCTCCCTGATATGAATGCAGATTTTTCAACCAAGATGAATTCCAGAGCAAAGGGTCATGGGATGGTATCAGGACTTATTATGGTCTGGCATCCCCTCCCTTTTTGACCAAGATGGGTCTTTCTACACATTTGTAGTTTGGGTCTCCCTAACCCTGAGGATGGGAAGTATGTGACCTCTTGATCTTTTGCCCAAGCAGGGCTTAACAGCTCTCTATGCCAGCTGCTACCATTCTTTAAAATGCATACAGAAGACAAATTACAATGAATTTATTGTTATTTCTGTCTTGAAGTATAGACGGTGGCTGGTTGTAAACGTCTATTCTGGAGCCCAGCTATCTCCTGCCTCAATCACCCAGAATTACTTTCCTTTTAAACTACCTCTCTCTCTCTCTCTCTCTCTCTCTCTCTCTCTCTCTCTCTCTCTCTCTCTCTCTATCTCTATCTCTATCTCTATCTCTATCTCTATCTCTATCTCTCTATCTACCTGTCTCTCTATCATTTAAAATCTATCTATCATCGATCTATCTATCTGTCTATCCATCTTCTCTATTCATTGAGACATCCACCTCACAGTTACTTTGTGTTATTTAGGCATGAGTTTAAAAAAGACTTTTCTGACCAGAGCTGATTTAAAGTCTTTGTCTATGAAGTCCAACATCTGGGACTTTTCAGGACCCTGCATATTTTTCCGTGTATAGGCCGTAATTTTCTCTTTCTTTGCGTGTCTTATCACTTTCTGTTAAAAATAAATATTTTAAATCATATAATCAGGCAACTCTGAAATAAGATTCTAATCCCAACTTTGCTTTTATTGGTATTTGTTAAGTGACTTTACTCAATAAATTCTTTGAAGTCTATGTCCTTTCTTATTCCACTAAAGTCTCTGACTGATTAGCAGATAGTGATTGGAAGGGGATTTCCTCACATCCCTTGAGACAATGTGTCTCCCAGTCTTTGTCAAGAATATCTCTGTGTTTGTTAGGGCACATATTCGAGACTGCAACAGGCAGTTAGCAGTTTTGCCTTGGGCTTCCATCCTGGCTTACCCCTAGCCTTGAAGTCATCCAGAATGGGATCTCACAACTTTTGCAGGGCTTTCTTGAGATAAGACTGTGCATAGCTCTGACCATGCACCTACGTGCCTTGCAACATGAATGTGGCCCTCTAAGTTCCCAAGATTATATCATAGATGTTCAACAGCCTCTGGAGACAGACATATCATTTGCCATTTTTTTTCCTTTTAAGTTTTTGGCCAGCCTCTTGTTTGCCCCCACCTGCATCACTACCTCAGGAAGTTATAGTATGAAACAATATCTTTCTTTTTTGACAAATTATCTCAGATAAAACTTCACTTACACTAGGAGGGCTCAGGTCAAATAAGGACAAGCCCTATGTATGGAGCTTTTGAGCAGGCTTCCACAGAGGGCCAAGTAGTGACCACTCTCTGAGATGGAACTGGTAGGTTTCTCCCATTCACGTTCTGCCCCTTCCAGTGACTGCTAGCCTGGTGGATTATTTTACAGACACCATCCACTGTGTAACTTTTGATGTTCAAGGTCACTGTGAAGCTGATGAGTGAGGGGTGGAATTAGGGCAAGTGGAATTGTCAGAACATTTACTGGTAGTACTGGCATTCAGTTGTTCTTCTTAAATAAACACTCTTTGGGATATTGCAAGCCTTTAGTTAAATTTTAGTTTTCTGAAAACTTAGAATTTGATCTTTTTTTTTTGCCAGTGTTTCTATTGCTTTAGTGAAAGAACATATTTTCAGAGGGCCTCTACCCCACCATTCTGTTCTATGGTTTTCAGTTAACCTCTCTGTGATTTCTTCTCGGGAATTTTCTCTTTCAACTCCAAGCCGTTTGGGGATCCAGGACCTCCAATCATTTCCTCCTCTGTTTCTAGTGATATGACAGTATTTCTGCTTAGCCTCTCTTCTCTTGAACTCTGATGTAGAAAATTCTTGCAGGTAATAATCCAGGGTGAATATGGGGTTAACTTTGTCCATTTTCTTTTTTCCCAAGGATTATAATCCCTTAATTACTGATTCATTACTTGCTTCTCAACGTTTCAGACAATAGCTTTATACATCTTACCTAACTTTTATAGCTGTTTTTTTGGCAGGAATATTAGATTAGGACAATATGAGCTAATCTATCATAGCTAGAGTCATAACTATAGCTGCCCTTATATTTTCTATTTTCATTTCCTATACAGAGAACTGGTTAAATAGATTTGGCACATCTACACACAAGTGTGCTATGCAGCCACAAAAAAGAGAAGGACTTATACACAGTGATCTCCAGAATGAATTATTAATTATAAAAAGTGAGGTAAAGGTCAGTGCCCATTAGAGGAATTACATTGACTTTTCCCCATGACAGTTGTGTTGACATTGCAATTCTGGAATTCTAAAATCTACTTCAATAATAAGGGCTCAGTTCTGTGGAAAATCTCCCTGGAGATGTGTCCCTTATAGGCTAAGGCAAATGATATGAATGTCTAGTAATACATATATGTGACAGATAAGTAAGGAAGCCACTTTAGGGTTCTTTTTTAGGTATCCAATTGCCTAGAATAGGGGTTTTCAAACCTCTTGATCCTAGGAACACTTTATGCACCTTTAAAATTGTTGAGTACCCAAAAAGATTTTTGTTTATGTGGATTATATCTATTATTATTTACCATATGACAAATTAAAACTGAAAAATTAAAAGCTATGCATTTGTTCATTAAAAAACTAAAATTAATAAATGTATTACATGTTAAAATATTTTTATGAAAATAGCTGTATTTTCAAAAAATGTAGTTAGAAGATTGATATTTGTTTTATTTTTTCCATTTTTAAAGTTGTATTGAGGTAGAGTTGATTTACAATATTGTGATAATTTCTGCTGTACAACAAATTGATTAAGTTATAGAAATACACGTACCAATTTTTTTTTTTCTTTTTTGGCTTTTGTCTTTTTTGGACTGCACTCATGGCATATGGAGGTTCCCAGGCTAGTGGTCAATTCAGAGCTGTAGCTGCCAGCCTACGCCATAGCCACAGTAACGTGGGATCTGAGCCTCATCTGTGACCTACACCACACTCACAGCAATGCCAGCCAGGTCCTTAACCCACTGAGCAAGGCCAAGGACCAAATCCACATCCCCATGGTTACTAGTCAGGTTAGTTAACTACTGAGCCACAATGGGAACTCCCACATGCCATTTCTTTTTCAGATTCTTTTCCCATATAGATTATCACAGAATATTGAGTAGATCTCCTTGTACTATACAGAAGGTCCCCATTGACTATCCATTCCATATACAATAGTGTGCACGTGCCAATCCTAAACCCCAAATTCATTCATCCACCTTCACCTGTTATAATCATAAGTTTGTTTTTGAAGTCTGTGTGTCTGTTTCTGCTTTGTAAATAAGCTTACTTGTGTCCCCTTTTTTAGATTCCACATATAAGTGATATCATATGATAGTTATCTTTCTCTGTCTGACCTACTTCACTTACCATGATCATCTATAAGTCCATCTATGTTGCTGCAAATGGCATTATTTCATTCTTTTTATGGCTGAGTATTTCATTGTATGTGTATACCTCATCTTTATCCATTCTTCTATCCATGGACATTTAGATTGCTTCCATATCTTGGATATTGTAATTAGTGCTGCAGTGAATATTGGAGTGCATGAATCTTTTCAAATTATGCTTTTCTCTGCATATACACCCAGAAGTAGGACTGTTGGGTCATACAGTAGCTCTATTTTTAGTTTTTTGAGGTATCTCCATACTGGTGTGAAGTGGTACCTCATTGTAGTTTTGATTTTCATTTCTCTAATAATTAGTGAGGTTGAGCATTTTTTTTTTCGTGTGCTCAAATGCGTGTCTTCTTTAGAGAAATGTCTAGTTAGGTCTTTGGCCCATTTTTCAATTGAGTTGTTTGTTTGTTTTTTGGTTGAGTTGTATGAGCTATATGTATATTGCGGAGATTAGGCCCGTGTCAGTTGCATTGTTTGCAAAGATTTTCTCCCATTGTGCGGCTTGTCTTTTTTAAGTGGTTTCCCTTGCTGTGCAAAAGCTTTTGAATTTAATTAGGTCTTTTGTCTCTTTAGGTAGATTTATTTCTTGTGTATTTTATTCTTTTTGATGCAGTTGTAAATGGTATGGTTTCCCTAATTTCTCTTTCTGATCTTTTATTGTTGGTGTATAGAAATGTGATCAATTTCTGTGTATTAATTTTGTATCCTGTTACTTTACCAAATCCACTGATGAGCTCTAACAGTTTTTCTGGCAGTGTCTTTAGGACTTTTTGGGTATAGTATCATGTCATCTGCAAACAGTGCCTCTTTCTTTTCTTCTTTTCCAATTTGGACCCCTTTTATTTCTTTTTCTTCTCTGATTGCCATTGCTAAGACTTCCAAAACTATGTTAAATAGCAGTGGTAAAAGTAGACATCCTTGCCTTTTTCCTGATCTTAGCAGAAATGCTTTGAGTTTTTCACCATTGAAAATGATGATAGCTGTGGGCTTATCACATATGGCTTTTATTACATTGAGGTAAAAAGTGCACACTTTATGGAGAAATTTTATTAGAAACTGGTGTTGAATTTTGTCAAAAGCTTTTTCTGCATCTATTGAGATGATCATATTGTTTTTGTATTTCAGTTTGTTGATGTGGTGTATCACACTGATTGATTTGCAGATATTGAAAAAATCCTTGCATCCTTGGGATAAACCCCCATGATCATGGTGTATGATTTTTTAATATGTATTTGGATTCTGTGTGCTAACTTTGTTGATTATTTTTGCACCTGTATTCAGCAGTGATATTGGCCTGTAATTTTCTCTTTTTTTGTGGTATCCTTGTCTGGTTTTGGTATCAGGGTGACGGTAGCCTCATAGAATGAGATTGGGAGTGTTCCTTCCTCTGCAATTTTTTGGAACAGTTTCAGAATATGTATTAACTCTTCTCTAAACGTTTGATAGAATTCACTTGTGAAGCCATCAGGTCCTGGCTTTTAGTTTTTGAAGTTTTTAAATCACATTTTCAAATTCAGTACTTATGTTGGGTCTATTCATATTTTCAATTTCCTCCTGGTTCAGTCTTGGTAGATTGTACCTTTGTAAGAACCTGTCCATTTCTTCTAGGTTGTCCATTTTATTGCCATATAGTTGCTTATAGTAGTGTTTTAATATCTTTTTTACTTCTGTGGTGTCAGTTGTAATTTCTCCTTTTCCTTTTCTGATTTTGTTGTTGTGAACCCTTCCCTTTTTTCTTGATAAGTCTGGCTAAAGGATGATCAATTTTGTTGGTCTTTTTCTTTTTTTTTATTTTTACATTATAGCTGGTAATACCAACGTTTGGTTTCATTGATTTTCTCTATTGTTTTCCTTGTTACTAAGTCATTCATTTCTGCTCTAATCTTTATGATTTCTTTCCTTCTACTAACACTTCCTTCTCCAATGGTTTTAGGTATAAGTTTAGGTTGTTTATTTGAGGTTTTCCTTGTTTCCTGAGATCAGATTGTATTGCTACAAACTTCCTTCTAAGAACTGCTTTTGCTGTGTCCCATAGGTCATATCTTCATTGTTATTTTGTCTCTAAGTACCTTTTTATTTCCTCTTTGGTTTCTTTAACGATTCATTTGTTGCTTAATAGACTCTTATTTAGCTTCTGGGAGCTTGTGTTTTTTGCTGGTTTGTTTGTTTCTTTTTTTGTTTTCTTGTAGTTGATTTCTAGCCTTATAGCATGGTGGTCAGAGAAAATGCTTGAAATAATATAAACTTTTAAAAATTTATTAATGCTTGATCTGTGGCCCAGATATGATCTATCCTGGAGAATATTCCATGTGCCCTGGAGAAGAATGTATATTCTGCTGCTTTGGGGTGGAACGATCCATATCAGTTAAGTCTGTCTGGTCTAGGGTGTCATTTAAGGCCTGTGTTTCCTTGGTGATTTTCTTTATGAATGATTTGTCCATTGATGTAAGTGGGGTGTTAAAAATCCCCTACTGTTTTTGTGTTGTTGTCAAAATCTCCTTTTTGTGGTACTCCTATATTGGCTGCATATATATTTACAACGGTAATATCTTCTCCTTGGATTGATCCTTTGATCATTATGTAGTGTCCTACTTTGCCTCTTGTGACTTTCATTGTTTTAAAGTCTATTTTTGTCTGATATGAGTATTGCTACACCTGCTTACCTTTGGTTTTCATTTGCATGTAACAACGTCTTCCATCTTCTCTCATTCAGTCTCTGTTTCTTGTCAAAATTAATTGACTGCAGGTGTGTGGGTTTATTTCTGGTTTCTCTATTCTGTTCCATTGATCCATATGTCTGTTTTTGTAACAATACCACACTGTTTTCATTAATATAGTTTTGTAGTATTTTCTGAAATGTGGGAGAGTTAGCCTCTGGCCTTGTTATTCTTCCACAGAATTACTTTGGTAATCCTGGGTCTTTATATTTCCATATTAACTTTTGGGTTATTTGTTCTAGTTCAGTGCAAAATGTCATGGGTAGTTTGATAGGGATCACACTAAATCTGCAGAGTGCTTTTGGTAGTATTGCCATTTTAATGATATTAATTCTTCCAATCCAAAGGCATGAGATATCTTTCCATTTCTTTGAATCCTCTTGATTTCAGTTATTAATGTTTTATAGATAAGGTCAGTTTTATTCTGAGGTATTTTATTTTTTGGTGTGATTTTAAAAGGTTTTTTTTTTTACATTCATTTTCTGATATTTCATTTCTGAATGTTAATCTTGTATCCTGCTACTTTGCTGAATTCATTTATCAGATTGAGTTGTCTTTGTGTGGATTTCTTAGGGTTTCTACATAGAGTATCATGTCATCTGCATCTGTCTCAACTCTTCCCCTCCAATTTGGATATTTTATTCATTTTCTTGTCTGATTGCTGTGGCTAGGATTGCCAATGCTACACTGAATAAAAGTGATGAGAGTAGGAATCCTTGTCTTGTTTCTGATTTTAGCAGGAAGATTGTCATCTTTTCTCCATTGAGTATTATATTGGCTTTGGGTTTGTCTTAAATGGTTTTTATTATGTTGAGATCTGTTACCTCTATACCCACTTTGATAAGAGTTTTAATCGTGAATCCATGTTGAATTTTGTCAAATGCTTTTCCTGCATTTATTGAGATGATCATGTGGGTTTTGACTTTTCTTTTGTTAATGTGGTATATTACATTGATTTATTTGCATATGTTGAACTACCCTTGTGAATTTGGGATGAATTCCACTTGGTCGTGTTGTATGATCTTTTTTATGTACTGTTAGATTTGGTTTGCTAAAATTTTGTTTAGAATTTTTGCATAATATTCTTCAAAAATGTTGGCATATAATTTTACCTTTTTGGTATTGTCTTTGGTTTTGGTATTAGAGTGATGTTGGCTATATAGAATGTTTCTGGTAGTGTTCCTTCCTCTTCAATATTTTGGAAGCATTTGAGAAGGACTGGATTAGTTCTTCTTTGCATGTTTAGTAGCATTGTCCTGTAAATCCATTTGATCCTCTTTCTTTTTTGTAGGGTGTTTTTTTAAATTATTACATATTCTATTTCACTTCTGGTCTATTCAAATTATCTATTTATTCTTCTTCTCTCTTTTTAAAATTTTTCTTCTGACCCTATGGGATACAGGAAGTTCCCAGGCCAGGAGTCGAATCTGAGCCATAGCTGCCACTTATGCCACAGGTGCAGTAATGATGGATCCTTAACCCACTGTTCTAGGCCAGAAATCAAATTAGCACCTCCAAAGAAAAAGGCATTAGCCCACTGCACCACAGTGGGAATTCCTATTCCATTATGGTTCAATTTTAGCGGGTTGTACATTTCTAGAAAGTTCTCCATTTCTTCTAGTTTGTCAAATTTGTTGACATATAATTGTTCATAGTATTGTTATTTATTTGTATTTCTGCAGTATCTAGACAGATGACTCAGAAACCCAAACAAATGGACAAAACATCAGTTCTGTTTCCAAATACCATTTTTTTTCTCTTTTCAGTCTGAGGTGGTTCTTTAAGGGGGTCCGTAGTCCCTTGAGAGCCCTCAGTGGAGGGCAGGGGACCTCAGGTACAAGTGCAGGGAGTGAAGGGGCTGAGGATGGGAAAGTCTGGCTGGTGGACAGAGGGATGAAGGAAGTAGGGGTTTGAAGGGGGCATAGCAAATGCCTCACATAACTGGAGGGGCAATGCAAAACGGTAAAAGAAGGGAGCAGGAGAAGCTGTGGTGGGAAGGACATGATTAGGGAAGCCAGTTTGGGAAGATCGTAAGTTTTCCAAAGAGACCACTTAAGTTTCCAATGGCCCTTAGTAAATGGATGCCAACAGGAAAGGAAGCAGAGTGGGTGGAACATATAGTAAGCAAAAAATCAAGGAAGGGCTTTTCAGGGGTTCCTACTGTGGTGCAACAGGATCAGCTGTGTCTCTGGAGAGCTGGGATGCATGTTAAATTCTGGGCCTGGCACAGTGGGTTAGGGGTCCGGCATTGCTGCACATCATCGGTCACAACTGCTGTTCCCTGGCCCAGTAAATCCATATGCCACCAGGCAGCCAAAAAAAAAAAAGAAGAAGAAGAAAAAGAAGGTTGTTTTCAGTCTACCAAATAGTCCCTTTATACATGTGAACAGAGAAATTGAGACTCCAACACATCTTCTGTTCCTCAAAGAGACTAGCCCCTTACAAATAGCGAAACTTGGGACTCTTATTTAAAACAGAGAAACCTAGGATACCAACCCGGTTTCTGGAGACTACTCAGAATCTTGGGAATCAAAGTCGTGTATGTGTGTGTGTTTGTGTGTGTGTGTGTTTTCTTAGAAGATCAATTCATTCCTCTCATGGATTAATTTAGTATCAACTAATTGTTTTGTCTAATAAAGCTCAAAGAGAATAAAGTAATAACTAGTATTTATTTGGTTCTCATTAGGTAAATGAAATAAAGGTCATATGTTATAACCTTTACTTCATTTTCTAAAACTAACCTGGAAGTTATTTTGGAGAAGTCACTGAGGCCAAGATGCGTTGCTAATGTGTCCAGTGTCTCAGAGCTGATGGACTCAATCCCACTTCTGCTCATTCTGCTCTTTCTGGGTGGGTCCAACTTCGTTTCCATTGTTTTCTTTCTTTCTTTCTTTCTTTCTTTTTTTTTGGCCACACCTGTTTGTGACATGCAGAAGTTCCTGGGCCAGGGATTGAACATGCACCACAGCAGTAACCTGAGCTACAACAATGAAAACACTGGATTATTTTAACTGCTACACCTCCAGGAATCTATTCCACTGATATGTTGCTGCTCAGATGACTCAGCATTTCTTACAGAAAAGGATCTAAACAGAGGTCTTTCCTTTCTTTTTACCTGACACATTGTCTTTTTAAATAGACTATTGCATTGAATTCTTCAAAGAGTGCCCACCTTTTGTACATGAGGAAACTTTGAGCCTTGGAGAAAAAAATTTGACTGGCTCAAGTGTACTCAGCCAGCATGAAGACATAAACTAAGATCTTTGTTTCCAAAGTACATGCACTTTGCCTTAAAAGAACCAGATTTGTCTTTGTTCTTTCTGAGAACTGAAGATATAATGACTGCTGGGGTAAAAACCTCTTGCCTGCTCTTTTTTTTGGGAGGGGGGGGTGGCGCACCCATGGCATATGGAGGTTCTCAGGTTCAGGGTTGAATCAGAGCTACAGCTGCTGGCCCACACCACAGCCACAGCAATGCAGATCCAAGCTGTGTCTGAGACCTACACCACAGCTCATGGATTCTTAAACCACTGAGTGAGGCCAGGGATTGAAACTGTCCACGTGGATGCTAGTCTGATTTGTTTCCACTGAGCCACGATGGGAACTCCTGATCTTAAAATTTAATGGGATCCACAATCTCAAATACTTTGTAAAAACACTCCAGGGCATTGACTTCCTAAGTTTTCCAAGTT
Source organism: Catagonus wagneri (assembly GCA_004024745.2). Classification (NCBI taxonomy): domain Eukaryota; kingdom Metazoa; phylum Chordata; class Mammalia; order Artiodactyla; family Tayassuidae; genus Catagonus; species Catagonus wagneri. Next base: position 15,982,656 of record PVHT021183530.1, on the reverse strand, counting down.
GTTTAATTTCTCTTGGAAATAACTAAGTAAAAGTGTTGGCTTTGATTTTGCCTTTCTGTTTAATTTAGCTTTTGTTCATTACACAATCAAGAATGAAGTTAAATTCTCTATTAAAACATTTGATTTGTATACACTCTGAGGCAAAGTTGAATTTACCCCCAAAATATCCCTCTATGCTTTTCCCATAATGAGTGAACACATTATCCCTAAAGTGCATGGGTCCTAGAAGAATAGGTATAAAGGATAAAGTGTTGCTTGATCATGTGTGGTGGTGGTGTTAATATAATATGGAAACCCTACACAAGGGAGACACTGAGTTTTTAAATTTTATTGAAGTATAGCTGATTTAAAATTTCATGTTAATTTCTGCTATACAGCAAGGTGATTCATTTATACGTACATGGACATTCTTTTTCATATTCTTTTCCATTATGGTTTATCACAGGATATTGAATATAGTTTCTATATAGCAGGGCCTTGTTGTTTATCCATTCTATATATACTGGTTTACTTCTGTTAACCCCAAACTCCCAATACTTCCCCTCCTCCTCCTTGAAAACCACAAGTCTGTTCTCTACGTTGGCGAGTCTGCTTCTGTTTCATAGTTATGTTCATTTGTATGTATTTTGGATTCCATGTGTAAGTAATTTCATATGGTTTTTCTCCTCATTTACTTCACTTAACAAGATCGTCTCTAGATCCATCCATATAGCTGCAAATTATTTCATTCCCTTTTTTTTTTTTGGCTGCACCCATGGCACACAGAAATTCCCAGGCCAGGGGTCAAAGTCCCTGTAGTAACAACACTGTATACTTAACCCACTGTGCCACAAGAGAACTCCTCATTATTTTTTATGGCTGAGTAATATTCTATTGCATATACACACCACATCCTCTTTATCCTTTCATTTGTCAATGAACATTTAGGTTGTTTCCATGGGGAGAAGCTAAGTATATTTTTACCACAACCTGAAAGAGGTAAGATTTATGTATTTGCTTAGGTATATATAAATGTATATAAAAAAAGATTAGTTAGGTCTTTACACAGCAGCATTACACTGAGCACAGGTTGTAATGGAAGAAGATGCATATTTAAGCTTTGATTCCATAGTGTGACTCCGTGGACTGGTCATTTCATCATCCTTAGCTTCAGTCAGACATCTCACCTGTGGAGTGAGCATATTGGGCTCAGTAAACCCCCTCTCAATCTTTTTTTTTTCTCTTTATTTGTGTAAAACATTACAAGGAATTCACTTCTCTCACAAATTTGTTGAAGTACAATTTAAATACCATAAAATTGACATATTTTAGGGTAAAGTTAGATTAGTTTTAGTACATTTGCAAACTATATAGCCATTAGCACAACCCAGTTCTAAATACTCCTGTCATTGACTAAGTTTCTTAATGCTGCTGTTCCCTTCCCAGAATCAGGCAATCATAGATCCACTTCTTATTATGGTAGTTCTGACTTTCCCCAAGCTTTATTGGGATATATTAAACATATAATGTATAAGTATAAGATGTACAATGTGATGTATATGAAATGATTGCCACAGTAATGTTAGTTCACACATTCATCACCTCACACGGTCACTTTTCCCCCGTGATAAGAACATTTCAGATCTACTTTCTCAGAAACTATCGGGTATATTATAGTACAGTATTGTAACTATGGCACCATTTTGTAGTTAGATCTGCAGAACTTATTCGTCTTATAACGGAGTATGTACTCTTTGATCACCATTACCCGCTTCCTCCACCTTCCCACCTCTGGCAGCCAGCAATTTCCTCTCTATTCCTATGAGTTAGATTTTCTTATATTTCACATATAAATGATACCATATTGGATCTGTCTTTCTCTCTGACTTATTTCACTCAGCATAATGCCCCCAAGGTGCATCCATGATATTGCAGATTGTAAGATCTTTTTTTATGGCCGAATCATATTCCTCTCTGTGTTTGTGTGTGTGTGTGTGTGTGTCCTTATCCGTTCATATATCAGTGGATACTTAGGTTGTTTCCATGTCTTGGCTATTGCAAATACTGCTGGGATGGTGGTGCAGATGTCTCTTCAATATGGTGATTTCATGTTCTTTGGAAGTGGAATTGCTGTATCATAGGATTGTCGTGCAACCATGCAATGTTTTGCGTTTGCCTTTTTTCATTTAGTGGAACTGTACCGAGGATCATTTATGCTGCAGTGAACTCTTTTAAGTTGTGGAGCATTTTTCTCTTAAGTTTTAAAAACTATAACACTCTCTCCTGAGGATCAATCTGGATTTATGTTTCCCTATTACCTAGTGCTTTGCTGTCTAACCTCTCCTCAGAGTCCTGAGGCTGTACATATCAAATAATCATGTGGTTCAAATGTACTCTGTAGAGTGCAAAAGGTTTTGCAGCAAAAAAAAAAAAAATCTTAAAGGCATTGTTGCCACTTTATCCTAGCATATGATCTGTATTCCACACTTCAGAAGCCATAGTGGGTCACTTATTTGGAGAAAAATATCTTCCTAATAAAAGCCACTCCAGCTGTTCAAATCCATGAATGATTTGCTGGATAAATAAAATTTTAAGTTGAACTTATCTATAAAACAGAGACAGACTGATAGACATAGAGAACATTCTTGTGGTTGCCAAAGAGGGAGGGGGATGGTAGATACAAGCTATTACATTGAGAATGGATAAGCAATGAGGTCTTACTGTATAACACAGGGATTATATCCAGTGTCCTGAGATAGACCATGATGGAAAAGAATATTTTGAAAAGAGTGTATGTGTGTGTGTGTGTGTGTGTGTGTGTGTAGACCGTGTCACTTTGCTGTACAGCCAAAATCAGCACAACATTATAAGTCAACTGTACTCTAATTTTTAAAAAAGAACAGAAAAAAAGACACTTTAACTTTTCTGGCTGTCAAGTCCTCTTCTGTATTTCTCTTCTCATTCAGCCCATATTCTATGTAGCTTGAAGTGAAGCTCAGGTCCCTGTTGTGGCCTCTCTATGAGACTGCAGAGATGTCATTTTTCTCCTTGGGGGATCTTGGGAATCATGATTTTTGCTTCTGTTTTCCCTAGGGTCAGGGCTGCTTGGCCATGGGAGTTGACGATTATGTGGGCCTGCAGCTTTCCCAATAAGTCCCAACCCATTAAAGCCACAGGACAGTCGGGCAAGTACAGGAATTCATGAATGACTTCATGGCCACCTAAATTGCATCACTGAGGCAGTAAAAAAAGCTGATGTATTTGGCCACCCCATGGCTCCCACAATAGTGGCTTGTCTCTGCGAGAGGGGGCCCATGGGTTGGGTCACCACAGAATGTTCTGCTCCTGTATCTACCATGAAGTCAATGGGCTGGCCCCCTATGGTCATTTGGACCATGGGATCCTGGGGGCCTAACAATTGGAGCCCAGTCTGTCCTAGTCTTCCTCATAGCTTCCCACGGCAGCCAGACCAATGAAATCATCTTCAGGGACTTCATATGGTCACTGAACTGGTTGGTACCATCCTTGAATCTCCTGGTCCTTCCCCCTCTGTCCAAGAGCTGGGTAATAATTTTCTGACCACTAGGGGCATTCATTCTTCCAGTGACCTTCTTGGTGGCAGTGAGCACATTGATTTCATCCCAATTTCAATTCTGGGTGAGGCAGTTCTTCTTATCGGTTCCTTTTCTGACTTCAGCCCCAGCCCAGCTGGGCGCCTCTCCACAAGTGTCCTGACTGATCAGCAGAGTGGCAGCAAGCAGATCTAACTTCTTCATTTTTTGGTCTGCTTCTTGTAGGTCCTCTTGGTCTCAATTGACAGATACCTTGTTGCAACCTCCAGTAGTTGGCTGGCATTCATTCCAGTGAAGCCCTCTAATTTTGTAGCTTATGTCAGATGTCTCCCTGGGCTTGGCCAACAAAGTCTGCATTAACCATCCTTTGATTCTCTGCTGTTTCTGGGTCAAAAGGAGTGTAAAGGCTGAATATTTCACATAGCCTCTCATTAAATTGACTTGGGATCTTCCCAGGTCCCAGGAGCACTCTGAAGTTTTGATCATGTTCATAGCCTTTTTCCTCCTTCCTTCTTGCCCCTTAAAAGAGCCTCTTGGTAATGCTCAAACATTTGAAATTCCTAGGCATCATTAGGGTCCCATTAGGGATTTTCCTTGGGGAACTTGTTCTGGGCGTAAGCCTGTGCATTCATTGTCCTTGCCAGGGCGTGTTCCTCCAACCATTTTAATTGGCCTGAGTAATTCGACGGCACTCTTCAGTGTTAAACAGAGTCAAGAATAGTTGGCTGTAATCAGTACATGTGGGCATGTGGGGCCGGATGATGGATTGCATTAAAGCAATCATACCCCGAGGTTTCTCAGTGAATGAGGGAGTATGGTTTTTCCAGTTCAGGAGGTTAGTGGTGGTAAAATGCTGATATATGAAAGTATGTTGTCCCCCTTGTACCTGCCATCCTGATTGTACTAGAGGGCACCCTGAGTTTCTCTCTGTGGCATTTGTAAGATGCCATGGTGCCTATGAGGAGGTGGTGCTCCCTTGGCTGGTTCGTGGGCCTCACTGGGTTCCTTTGTGCTCCCTGGATCCTCACCCCAGCATGCCGGGAGGGCTAGTCCCCTACAGATAAATTGGCTCACTGGTGCCAGGTGAGGTCACCTCTCCCAGCATCCCAGGTGTCACACCCCAGAAACAAAGGAGGCGAAATCACCATCTCTGAATCCCAGACAAGCCCCCAAGAAATGTTGCAGGACTCTCATACAGAGCAACAGGACACTGAGGCTTTTTGCCAGGAAGCAGGGTTTATTCATGCCAGCACTGGCTCAGCAGATTCATATCCAAAGACTGAGCCCTGAAGGCACTGGGGTATTGTCTTACATACCCTCCATTAGTTTCCTCTTTACATTTTGGTTCCTTCACCCACCTTATAAGGTAACATACATTCTGTACATTCTGATAGGATGGTCTGTATTACAAAGTTATGCGTGTGCACACAGATGCTGATTATGCCATGTTGCCTTCCCTTTTTTCTGCGAGGGCCCTTTACCACATCTTCTTTTATACTACTTAGAAATTAACATATTTTACTTCCTCCCATCAATCAGTTTCTTACTTGAAATTTGTGTCAATTTAATCTGTAATGTTTGGATGAATTATTGTGATTTGCTATCATCTTATACTGTGTATATTTTGATAATTATTTTTGACATTTTCTTTTGCTTTATAACTGTTAAAAGCAGATATTTTCATTTGAATCTTAATGCTAATCATTTTAAGATTTACCACTCCTTTTATAGCAAAAAAAAAAAAAGCAGCATCTGAGGAGCTATGGGTAGTATAAACCTCCAGAAGAATACTTAAAAATTCTGATGGATTTGAGATGCAGAACAAAACGCCTACCATTCTCCCTCCAACTGCCATCTGGAACTCATTCTTCAGCCCTGAAGTGCTGTAGCCAAGCCATCCAGATCACTAATAATTAATTAACATACTCTTTTTTTAAAATGGGAGTCATAACCAAGAATCAAAAGATCTATGAAGAAAATCAGCACACTGAAAAAGTAAATAGGAGCCAATAAATAGGATGTAAAACTGACATCAGAAATGGAAACTGTTTAATAAGCACCATAATTCAGTGGAGGAATTTTAATTAAAACAAACAAATAAATATCTTCAGAGAGACTCAAGAAAATGTTTCACCAGTACAATTATATCATGACAATATAAAAAGGAGGTGAATAAAAGCATTTTGGAGACTGGAAACTAAACTGCTGAAGTAAAAATTCAATAGAAGAATTAGAAAGGCAGTTGAGGCAGTGTATTAGAAATTTGGGAAAAATACAGAGGTAAGAACAATAAAAGAAAATGTAAGAGAATTAAATAATCTGTAAGTTGTGACTTCCAAAAATAGCAATTTCTGAAAGAGAGATGACAGAAGTAAATAAATTACCAAAGACATAAAAAAATAATATTTTTCACAGCTAAAAAATGAATTTTCCAGTGTTTTCTATTTGGCCATGTGTTTTCTGTTTCACTATGTTATGGGTTTTGTTTTACATCCATAAAATAAAGAGATGATTAAGAACAGTTCCAGGGAGCAAACAGAGTTACCAGACTGAACAAGAAGAAGTTTGAATAAGAACATTCAAAGGAAGGACTTAATGCTAAAAATTAACAGAGTAATGTCAAACTTACCAAAATTTATGATATTTTGGCTATCATGTTCTAAATCCAGGTATTATATTAATCTAGAGAATTTTTAGAACATTGGGGGAAAATCTAGTATTAAGAAATTCACCTCCCCTGTACCCTGAAATAAAATTACATAAAGATGTGCCACCTAAAATGAGAAGGATAAAAAATGGTAAAGAGTAAGATGGCTCTAGTAGGCTGGTAAATGGCCATCCCAGTGACGTCCCTGTACCTGGAACCTGCTAATGTTACTGTACATGGCAAAAATGACACTGTAGATGTGATTAAACTAATGATCTTGTGATGAGGAGATTACCTTGGATTATCTAGATGAGCTCAGTATCTGGTTATAAAATAGATGATATAATGGTAGACAAATGGATAGATGGATAGACGATAGATGCACGGATAGATAAATGATTGATGATGGATAGATGATATGTAGATAGATAGATGATACATACACACATACATACATACATATGGAGATAGATAATAGACAAAGGTAGACAGATACATGCATATATACACACATGTAGGTGAACAGATACAGAGATGAATAGAAACTTTAGCAAATGTGCTTGGGTTTATTTCTGGGCTTTCAAGTCTGTTCCATTGACCTATATTTTTGTTTTTGTGCCAGCACCATACTGTTTTGATGATTGTAGCTTTGTAGTATACTCTAAAGTCAGGGAGCCTGATTCTTCCAGCTCCTTTTATTTCTCATGATTTCTTTGGCTTCAAGGTCTTTTGTGTTTCCATACTAATTAAATTTTTTTTCTAGTTCTGGGAAAAATGACATTCTTTGGTAATTTGATAGGGATTGCATTGAATTTGTAGATTGCCTTGGGTATTGCAGTCATTTTGACAATATAGATTATTCCAATCCAAGATACTAGTATATCTTTACATCTGTTTGTGTTATCTTTGCTTTCTCTCATCACCGTCTTATAGTTTTCAGAGTATAGATTTTTGTCTCTTCAGGTAGTTTTATTCCTGGGTATTTTATTCTTTTTGATGTGATGGTAAATGGGATTGTTTCCCTAATTTCTCTTTCTGATATTTCATTGTTAGTATATAAAAATGCATTCAATTTATGTGTATTAATTTTGTATCCTGCTACTTTACCGAATTCACCAATGAGCTCTAACAGTTTTCTGGTAATGTCTTTAGGAATTCTAGGTGTAGTATCATGTCATCTGCAAACAATGATAGTTTCACTTCTTTTCCAATTTAGATCCCTTTTATTTCTTTTTATCCTCTGATTTCCATTGCTAGGACTTCCAAAACTATGTTGAATAGCAGTGGTGAAAGTGGAATCTTTGTCTTGTTCCTGATTTTAGCAGAAATTCTTTCAGTTTTTCATTATTGAGAATGATGTTAGCTGAGGGGTTTTCATATATAGCCTTTATTATATTAAGGTAAGTTCCCTCTGTGCCCAGTTTTTGGAGGGTTTTTTCATCAGAAATAGGTGTTAGATTTTGTCAAAAGCTTTTTCTGCATCTGTTGAGAGGATCATGTGGTTTTTATTCTTCAGTTTATTGATATGGTATATCATACTGATTAATATGTGGATGTTGAAATATCCTTTCATTACTGGGATAAATCCCACTATGATCCTTTTAATGTATTGCTAGATTTGGTTTGCTAGTATTTTGTTGAGAATTTTGCATCTATATTCACCAGTGATATTGGCTTATAATTTTCTTTCTGTGGTATCTTTCCAGTTATGGTATCAGGGTCAAGGTGGCCTCACAGAATGAGTTTGGGAGAGTTCCTTCCTCTGCAATTTTTTGGAAGTATTTCACAAGAATATGTGTTAACTTTTCTCTAAACATTTGATAAAATTCACCTGTGAAGCCATCTGGTCCTGGACTTTTGTTTGTTGGAAGTTTAATCAATCACAGTTTCGATTTCAGTATGTGTGATTGGTCCATTCATAATTTCTATTTCTTCTTTGTTTAGCCTTGGAGGATTCTACCTTCCTAGAAATTTGTCCATATTACAGGCATATAGTTGCTTGTAGTCTTTTATAATCCTTTGCATTTCTGTGATGCACATTGTAACTTCTTTTGATTTCTAATTTTATTGATTTGAGTCTTCTCTTTTTCTTGATGAGTCTGGCTAAGGAGTAATCAATTTTGTTGATCTTTTCAAAGAACCAACTTTTAGTTTCGTTGATCTTTTCTATTGTTTTATTCATTTCTATTTCATTTGTTTCTGCTCAGCTCTTTATGATTTATTTCCTTATATTCACTTTGGATTCTGTTTACATCATTGGAACTGGATAGAAATCTCAGAAACAAATTGATCAAGCACCTATGGTCAATTAATCTATGTCAAAAGAGGCAAGAATATAGAAATAGTGAAGACAGTCTCTTCAATAAGTAATGCTGATAAAAGTGAGCAACTACATGCAAAAGAATGACATTAGAACACCCTCTAACACCATACATAAAAATAAACTCAAAGTGGATTAAAGACACAAAGGTAAGACCAGATACTGTGAAACTCTTATAGGAAAACATAGGCTAAACACTCTCTGACATAAACCGCAGCAATATCTTCTCAGATCCACCTCCTAGAGTAATGACAATAAACAGAAAAATAAACAAACGTTACCTAATTAAACTTCAAAAAAGAATTTTCATAGCAAAGGAAATCATAAGCAAAACAGAAAGACAACTGATAGAATGGGAGAGTATATTTTCAAATGAAACAATTGACAAGGGTTTAATCTCCAAAATATACAAACACCCACTGCAGCTCAATATCAAAAGACAAACAACCTAATCAAAAAATGAGCAGAAGACCTAAATAGATACTTCTCACAAGAAGATGTACAGATGGCTTGTAGGCACATGAAAAGATGCTCAGCATCACCAACTATTAGATAAATGCAAATCAAAACTACTACAAGGTATCACCTTACACCAGCCAGGATGGCCATCATCAAAAAGTCTAAAAATAATAAATGCTGGAGAGAATGTGGAGAAAAAAGAACACTTTTACACTGTTGGTGGAAATGTAAGTTGGTGCAACTAATGGAAGATAGTATGGAGGTTCTCAAAAAATTGAAAATAGAATTACCATACACTCCACCAATTCCACTGCAGGGCATCTATCTACACAAAATCATAATTTGAAAAGCTATATGCAACCCCAATGTTCACTGCAGCACTATATACAATAGCCAAGACATGGAAGCAACCTAAATGTCCTTCAACAGAGGAATGGATAAAAAAGCTGTGGTACATATATACAATGGAATGTTACTGAGCCATAAAGAGAATGAAATAATGCCATTTGCAGTAACATAGATGGGTCTAGAAACTATCATACTAAGTCGTTAGTTAGAAAGTGAAAGACAAACATTGTATGACATCAATTATATGTGGAATCTAAGAAAAAAGGCTACAAATGAACTTGCAGAACAGAAACAGGCTCACAAACTGTGAAGAACTTATGATTACCAAAGCAGAAAGGTGGAAGAGGGAGGGATGGACAGTGGGTTTGGGACTGGTTTATGCACACCGAGGTATAAGGAATGACTGGCCAATGAGGACGTGGTATAACACAGAGAACCCTACCCAATATTCTGTGATAATCAATGAGGGGAAAAATCTGAAAGAGAATGGATATGACTGAATCACTTTGTTTACAGCAGAAATCATCACAACTTGTAAATCAACAATACAAAAATAAAACTTAAAAAAAAAATGTGATTCCCTGTCCTGGTTTTGTCTGTTGAACATGTCTTCCTGGATATCCTTGTCATCTCAAATTCAAAAATAATTATTTTTAAAAAGTATTTCTTGCCACAAACCAGTTACTTTAGTGAAAATTCATCATCCCAGATATGTACAAAATAAAAGAAAAATAGCTTTTTTTTCCTTTTGATATGAATTCATGGGACTTTCTAAACATCTTTCACATATTACTTACAGCAGTGTTCCTTATATTAATCATGTCATACATTATTACATCCATAGTACCTATTTATCTTATAACTGAAAGCTCGTACTTCTTGACAAACACAACTGTTTTGCAAATAAATACTGTTCTAACAAAATTTTAATTGTCTTTACCTTGCCTCAAATATTTGCATGGCTCCCTTTGTCCTTCATGGTAAGATTCAAGTTATTAGCATGGCATTCGATACCCTCCATGATCTGATTCTTTCAAACAATCTTTTCAATCTTCCTTGTCCAATTTTACATATTCTTTCCATGAATTCATGTGGGATCTTCAATAATTATTTTCTATAAACACTGAATAGTTCTACCACCTTCTTCTCAGTAATGTCTCTTCCCTATTTCCATCCCTCTGTTTGCCTCTAATCCTCTAAGGTAATTTTCAGGCCAATACCCAGATTAATCTTACTTTTTATTCATTGAGGTCCTTTTATTTATTCTCCTTAAAATGAAATGGGGCATTTTGGTTTTTTAAATGTAGTTTAATGAATGTTTGATTTCCTCTGCTAGACTCTAAACACCAAGAGGACATGAACCATACATTGACCTATTGTGCTGCTGTTTTACTATTTTTTCATTCTGACCAAATCCCTTTCAATGAAACTCCTTGCCCATGCAGACCCTGGGAATTACATAACTCCACCATTGGTTTTGTATTGTTATTTCCTGGAATTTTCTATTTAGTCAGTTTAGCTTTGTATACTGCTTTTTTTCTTCTCTAATTCTCTGACACGTATTTGGCTGTTCAGATGGACTTTTGATATATCACTTATACATCCTTTTCTGAGGACATATAAAAGGCATGTTCAATGTGCTCTTTATAGTTTCCTCTAACACTGAGTTTTTCCGTACAAACACTGACACTATACTTGCCAAAACTTCTGAGTGCAAACAAACAAACAAAATCTAAATGTACTTACCTTGGAGGATTTCTATCAGGATATTGAAGAGCTTATATAATTCATGTTAAATTTCCAGTAAAATTCTGAAAATTGGAAGAAACCAAAAGAAGCATGACAGTCAAAACTGCAGTCAGAATCACTCAAGAGAAAAAGCCTGCTACTGTGGATGCTGGACTTTCACCCGATGTAATGAACTCCACAGCAGCTGTTCACTTGAGTTATCCAATGCCCCGTTGCATGGCATGACTTACTTCAGATTAAAAATACTGGATAGAAACAGCTGATTGACTGGCTTGTGATTTAAGCACAAGCAGCAGTTACCATGTGTTGCAGAGAGATTGTATCTGAACAGCTTGCCACTTGTAATGACATCCATCAAGATCACACAGCAACTATTGGGGCACTTGAAGAATTTTAAGGATTTCTGGATGTTTTCAAGTTGAAAAGATTATGTGTCCAAAAATCCATGCACATTTTTCTTCTCCTAAAAATATCATACTCAAATTGAAATATCCTTCATAAAATGTAAAATATGACTTACCCTCCACCAACACTGGAAAATCTCATTAACAGCTACATCCAGCAACCAATTCACATCTCCGGTTTCTATCTCCATTATAGTTTTATCAAATTTTCCTTTGACTGTCTCTCATACAACAATATGCAGAAATAACAACAGTAGGGTACATATAATTCTGGAAATTATTAAGTGGTTTTTCCCAGACTAAACTTCCTTCCAAGAAAGCTCTATCTTTAAATAAAAAGCAAACAAACCAAAGCAGTAATCAACATCTCTCCAACAACTGGAGAGCAAACAAGGCATCCAGGACTTGAGCAACCATGATCTTGAGGAAAGGAAAACATTAAGGTAAATTACAAAATCCCTTCCACATTTTCCCCTTGGCACATCTGCTGATGTTTAGCACTGAGATTTTCTTAGGGCCAACAAGTCAGTAGGCTCTTAATGGGACAAGATAACAAAGAAATATGCCACAGACAAGGGAGTCCTGTATTCTGTGGCTTTTGCTGTCATATAAAATCATAAGCTACGGAAGGGTGAAAAATGAAAAATTAATCAGTGAGCAGATATTGAAAGGTAAGTGCATATGCAAATCTTTAATTTGTCTCAGGGTGTTGGGGAGAAAAAATGAGTTTAGGGTTCAACAAAGATGGGAAATATTGGTAAATATGCTACCATTTGGGTTGAAAACTCTGAAAAGCTATTTCAAGACACCGGGACAATCCAGAAATAGGCTAGCCCTTAAATAGCCTAAAATCCAGATTCAAAATTTTACTCTTGGTTGAATCAGGTTGCCCTTTTGGTATGCATGTCTGAATAATAGCATTAAATCCTGTCTGGAGAAAAGTAGTATCCCTTGTGGAGTTCCTCTGTGGCTCCAGCAGGTTAAGGATATAGCACTTTCACCGAGGTAGCTTGGGTCACTACTGTGGTGTGGGTTCAGTCCCTGGCCCAGGAACTTCCACTTGGGTGCAGCAAATAAAAGAAAAAAAAAGTAATATTTCCCAGAGCTTCCACAATGGCAGGAATTTAGTACAAAATTATAAGGAACACCAGGCTATTGGCCCAAATAGCTAACTCTAAGAAAAGAGACAATAAGAACAAATTAATTGTTTGTTTAAAAATTAGAATGATTAGGCATGGTCTCTCTCTTTTTTTTTTTTTTTTAGGCATGGTCTTAAAGTATGTGTAAATAATATATTCAAAATAAAAGGACATAATAACAAGTTTTAACAGAGAACTATGCAAGTAAATCAAATATACATTCTTTCAAATAAAAGTATTATGAAAACTACTAACTCAATGAGTTTTACTATAGATTAGACAAGGAAGAAGAAAGAACTAATAAAATGGTAAACATGTCAGTAGAAAATATCCAGAAAATAAAGAATGAAATACAGAAATGAATTCCAGGGGCACATGGAGCATGGAGAAAATCTTAACATATATGCTACTGTAATTCTAGTAGGTGAGAAGAGATAATGAATGAAGTAGACACAACAACAAATGAAGTCACACTGGTTACAGATTTTCTAACATAGATTAAATATATCAAGTCATATAATCAAGAAATTTTATTAATCCCATTCAGGGTAAAAAAAAAAGTACACTAAATTACATCATAGTAAAACTGCTAAAAACTAAAGATAACAAAAGCAGCCAGAAGAAAAAAATGGTGCATTATCTTCAATGGAGCAACAGTTATACAAGGAAGGTACAACAGAACCATGTACACATTTTAAAAAATTAATCAGTATTATCTATTACATTTACAGAATAAAAAACACATAAATGATCATCTAAAAGATAAATAATAAAGCATGTGATGAAAGTAAAAAATTGTTTACAATAAAGATTCCAAGTTAACTAGTATCTCTAGTTTGTTTGGGCTGCTATAATAAAATACCAGAGACTTGAGTGGCTTCTCAACATCAGAAATTTGTTTCTAACACTTCTGTGGGCTAGAAGGCCAAAATCAGGGTACCAGCATTGCTGGGTTCTGGTGAGAGTCTTCTTTCAGTTGGGACACTGCTGACTTGTCTCAATGTCCTTAGACCATGGAAGGGGCTAGGGATGGCTGTGAGGCCTCTTTGTAAGAGCACGTATCCCATTCATGAAGACTCTACCCTCATGACCTAGTCACCTCTCAAAGGCCACACCTCCTAACATCACCACATTGGGCAAAAAGGATTTCAAAAAATGAATTGGGGTGAAGGGGGTCACAAACATTCAGATCATAGCAACTAGAAAGAAAGGAAGTTTCTAATACCTTTAAGGGTAACTATGAAAAAGCCTACAGTTCACAGTATAAATGATGATGATATCAGGTGTTTCTCTTTGAGGTTACTGACAAGATAAAGATGCCCATCCACTATATCACATATATTCAGTATCATGCTAAAGATTGTATGCTGTGTAAAGAGGCAAGTAAGACTAGCTGGAATTAGGTAGGTGAATATTCACTATACGCAGATTGTTGTCATAGAAAACCCAAAAGAATCAACAAACAAATGATTCTGATTTTAGAAAGCCTTGCAGCTATCAAGGCCAATATAACAAGCAGATTTCATTTCTATTTTTTGTTTAAACACTATCAGCAAACAATAAGAAGACGAAATTTAAAAAACAATTTAACAATGCTTATTTACATTAGTGCCAAGAATATAAAGTTACTTCTGAATAAGTTTAATCCAAGTCAAAATATTGCTGAGGGAAATTTAAGAGACTTAAATAAATGGAATTATATACTCTTAAATAGATTGCACATTTCAGTGTTATTAAGATGTCAATCTCCTCTGCCCCAAAATTCATCTATAGATTCAATGTAATCCAGTCAAAAGTCAGGCAGGTTTCTAAATCAAGGTTCTAAAACTTATATGAAATAGAGACAATGTAAATACTGAGAGCAATCAATTAAAAAAAAAAGAGTGGAACAAAGCTGGAGGTCTTACACTACTATATATATATATATATATATATATATATATATATATATATATCAATAACTATTATAAATCATTAGTAAATAATTAAGCACGGATACTGGCACAAGGAAAACAATAAAACATTGGAATAGAATAACAAACACACCCATAAATTTATACTCATCTGATTTACGACAAAGGAATGAAGGCAATTCAGTGGAAAAATAATTATGGCCATTTCAATAAATAATGTTGTGTCAACTGGCTAGGCACATGTAATAAAAATAAATAAATCTTGATATCTATCTAACGCCATAAACAAATTTTCTTTTGGAATGATTCGTAGACCTAAAAGTTGAAGGTAAAAATGATAATATTTCTCAAATAAACCATGGGAAAATATCTTTACAAGTTTAGAGCAACACCAACAATAAAAACTAAATGATAAATGTGGTTTTATCAAAATCAAGAATTTGTAGTTAGCAAAGTACAATATTATGAGAATGGAAGAGGCAAGCCACATCATGGGAGGAGATATTTGCCATAAAATAAATCCAACAAATCACTCTAACTTAAATTCTATAAAGACATTTTACAGATGACTATGAAAATGTTGTGTCTAACACAAAATGAACAAAATATAAAATGAGTCAAATATATTTGAACAGATACTTCACCATAATGGCTAAAATTCACGTATTGCTGGTTGAAGTATAAATGGGTACACCACTCTGGTAATAAGGGCACAAGACCAACCAACTATATATACAAACCAAATCTGCTTTGCTGGTAGCAGTCAGAATAGTAGCTACCTTTTGGGGTTATCAACTCGGAGGTAGCACAAAGTTTCTGCCACAGTGCTGAAAACGTCTTAGAGCCTGTTCTAAATGATGACTACATATGTACATGAATATCTAAACCTAATCAGGCTGTACACTTCAGATTTGTGAGTTGTGAACTCCATCCTGTTAGTTACAACTTAATAAACCAGAAAAAAAGAAAGAAAAGAAAGATGTGCAATAAAAGTACATGGAAGGCTCAACAGCATTACTGAAAAACATTAAAGAAGAACTAAATGGTTAGAGAAATATACTGTGGTCCAAAATTGGATGACACAATGTTGTAAAGATATCAGTTCTTTCTAAGTTGATCTATGGATTCAATTAAATTGTCAAAGTCTTAGCAGGCCATTTGTGGAAATTTATAAGCTGAAACTTGTAAAGACATAAGAAAAACCAAGAATATCTTTAACAAAGTTGGAGGGCTTATCCATTAGATATAGAGTCTTTTTTAAAAGCTGTTCTAATTAACAAAATATGATTTTGGCACAAAGAGGGAAAAAAGACTAAAGTAACTTAAGGTAGTTTTTAAAGGCATGCAAATCTATCTATCATCTGTTATCTATCTATCTATCTATCTATCTGTCTGTCTATCTATCTATCTATCTATCTATCTACCTATCTATCTATCTATCATCCTTTTCACCATAGTATAATGGGGGAAAGATGGTCTTTACAATAAATTGCATTGGATCCATTTATTCAAGTGGATAAAAAAGAAATATTGAACCTAACCACAAACTATCACAAAACGCAATTCCAGATGACTTATAGAGCTAAATAATGAAAATAAAAATAGTTTCTAGAAGGTAACATAGCATAGCATCTTCATACGCAACAAGCATTACCCAAA
Organism: Catagonus wagneri; assembly: GCA_004024745.2. Classification (NCBI taxonomy): domain Eukaryota; kingdom Metazoa; phylum Chordata; class Mammalia; order Artiodactyla; family Tayassuidae; genus Catagonus; species Catagonus wagneri. The sequence continues at coordinate 15,966,467 of PVHT021183530.1, read as the reverse complement.
AAACATGAAATCAAAAGGAAGAGACTGATGATTTAAAATTCATGAAAATTAAACATTTCTGTATCAGAAGATACAATTAAAAAGTGAAAAGGACATACCACCAACTGGTAGAAAATATTTGAAATCAAAATATCCACCTACACATAAAGCAGGCCTCATTTTTATAGTCACACAGTAACAATTATAAAAATAATTACAGTCAGGATAATATGAGTGAAGGGGCTAATAACTGACATTTCTTGAACATATATTTCAGACTCAAGTATTTTGCATGGGTTATTTCCTGTAAGTTTCCTAACATACTTAGGAAGTAGTATTATTTTTATTTCCAGTTTACCAGCAAGGAAACCAAAGCAGAGTAGATTAAAAGATTTGCCCAGGATGACACAAAATTCTGGCTTTTGTGCCTGAATGCAATCCTCTGTCCCTCACTAGAGAAACCACTCACGCTCTGAGACCCAACCACATCTGAAGGTCTGTAGACCATTTACTGTAGGGATTCACACAGCATATCTAGTAGTGTTTTGTGCCTACTCCAAAACAAATGAGGTGCTGATTCTTTAGAAGTCAGGTATTTTTTTTTTTTTTTTTTTTTTTTGCCAACCCCACAGCATGCAGTAATTCCTGGGCCAGGGATCAAACCCACACCACTGTAGTAACCAGAGCCACCGAAGTGACAACACAAGATCCTGAACCCACTGCACAACAGAGAACTCCAGAAGCCAGGAATTTAAGATAGACACGGTTTTCTATTTGGGGTAGTTTATTCTAAGGTGCCCACACTACTGGTCAGTCAGGACTTCTAAGAGCATAGGCTCCTGAATTTTATTAGGATTTATCTTAATTTTAATAGTATGTATACTACATACTTACAGGGGATAACATGAGGAAAATTGAAGTCAAAATTTTATTTATCACCTGGCTCCACTCAATTTGTGTCCACTCAGACCAGTGGACACAAATTGTACTTGGAGACTCCCAGGAAGTAGCTTTAAGTCCAAGTCAATATTTCGTCATTGCAAGAGGTTTTGGACATCCTCCATCACAGCACAAGACTTCTTTGGAGACTGAATGAGTGAATATTCAGGAGGAAGAACTTGTACTTCCTCATTATTTTTGTAACCTCCTCACTATATATCTCTGGGTGCGAAGGACTGAACCTAATACAGAAAATGGGAGAGAAGCTATCAGTAGCAGACATGACTTTGCCAGACCCAAAGACGTTATTCTATTGTTAAGAGTTGAACTAGAGAACTCAGGCCTTTTGATTGACAAGATGGCACTGATTTCTCTCTCTGCTCCTTCCCACTGAGAACACTCACAAGTGCTGGAAACAATACAAGGAACAACTGAATAAATGTGGTAAAAGGAAAAGTGAACAGGTCAGGGGCCCCTGGTCTTGAGGAACAACTATAAATCCCATCCAACATGAAAGGCGATCCAGACCCAGAATTTCCCAATTGTCAATGAAGCAATATGAGGTAGCCCCAATAGGCTCATTACTACCTGGGATCAAATGGGAGTCCTTGCACTAACACTATGTAAGCCCAGGAGGACTAACATGGTGTGTGTGTGAAGGGATCATTTGAGTAGAAGCTTTGTTAACAGTAGCCCCCTAGCATAAAAGCTGTTCTTTTCTAGCAGGCCTGAGACCTCCTTCCTACCTCTCTACCTCTCTCTGTTCACCCCAATACATGGTCCAGGGACACTAGCAAGGGGAACAGCCACAACAAAAAGCCCAGCCTGGAAACAGCACTCCTTTCCATAAAAGTCAGACACACCCCTCCTCCAAAAAGATAATCTACTCAGCCAGAGGCACAAGGAAGGAGGTTCATGCCAACAGTAGCATTTTTTCTAGAGTCTCCCTTCACCAACCGAGAGACACCAGTTAGCCCAGTTTGGTAAATTTCCTTCTATATCCTTCAGCAGCACCATCAGGGACCAGTAAATCTCCACTGGAATGAAATATACCAAACAATCCAAGTAGCACTGTGAAGCCTGAAAATTGGATTGTCATTGAAACCACCCCACCCCGCCCCAGTTGGGGCAGGATTAGCGTGATAAGCCTAATATGATGAATGCCTACTAAAATTCTGAGAGAAAAGAGACAAAATCCAGATTTTCTAAGCTAGTATCAAAAACGTGAAAGAAGCCGGAACTTAAATGACAAAAACCAACTGATGCAAACTCTGAAATGAATCACCTGTTAGAATTAACTGCCAATTACTTCAAAGCAACCAGAATAAAATTATTCAACAAGGAACTAAAAAATCTTGGGCCTTGCTCAGTGGGTTAAGGATCCGGCGTTGCCGTGAGCTGTGGTGAAGGTTGCAGACGTGGCTCGGATCCCGCGTTGCTGTGGCTGTGGCGAAGGCTGGCAGCTACAGCTCCTGTTAGACCCCTAGCCTGGGAACCTCCATATGCCGCAGGTGCGGCTCTACATAAAGGCAAAAAGACAAACAAAAAAAAAATCTTGGGAGTTCCCGTCGTGGCACAGTGATTAACAAATCCGACTAGGAACCATGAGGTTGCAGGTTCAATCCCTGGCCTTGCTCAGTGGGTTAAGGATCAGGCGTTGCCGTGAGCTGTGGTGTATGTTGCAGATGCAGCTCGGATCCCGCGTTGCTGTGGCTGTAGTGAAGGCCGGCAGCTACAGCTCCTGTTAGACCCCCAGTCCGGGAAACTCCACATGCCGCGGGTGCACCCCTAAAATGACAAAAAAAAAAAAAACCTTGAAACAAAGTCAAAGAGAGAAAAATCTCAGCAAAGGAATAGAAGTTATGAAGAAAGAATATAAATACATGGAACATAAAAATACAAACAAATAAAAAGCTTGCTGAACGGACTGACTAGTATAGTGAAGATGACAGAGGAAATAATCAGTGACTTGAGAACATGCAATGGAATTTATCTAATCTGAACAACAGAGTAAGCAGATTGAAAATAGTGAACAGAACCTCAGGGACCTGAAGGATGACAATAAAACATTCAACATTGGTATTTTTAGATTCAGAGGAGGAGGAGAAAGAGAGTAAAACTGAAAGAGTATTTGAAGAAATAATGGCTAAACCTTTCCCAAATTTGGTGAAAGAAATAAACTCACATTCAAGAAGTCTGTTTATGTCCCAAATAGGATAAATGGAAAGAAATCCACACACATCATAATTAAACTTCTGAAAACTTGACAAAAAATAAATAAATGAATATAGGAGGAGAGAAATGACACATTACATAAGGAAACACTGATTTAGAATGACAGCAGAGTTTTTCTTCTGAAACTGTGGAGGCAGGAAGGAAGAGGCACAACAATTTTAAGTGCTAAAGTAAAAAAACTGTTAATGATATCGAATGTAACTATCCTCCAGGAATACAACTCATCAATGAAAAGAAACAAACTTATTGATTTACACAACTTTAAAGGATCTAAAAGAAAGTATGCTGATTGAAGAATATAATCTCAAATGCTTATATGATTTCATTTATGTGACATTTGAGAGGAGACAGAAGTACAGTGATGTCAACCAGAGCAGTGGTCATCAGGGGTTAGGAGAATATGACCATAAAGAGGTTATCCTGCTTGTTGTGGGGTTACACAGATCCATACATTTGTTAAAATTAATAGGCTTGATAGAACTCTTCAACAAAACAACATTTAGATTCACTGTGTAATAGTTTACAAAGTAACTTCTTAAAAGGCACATTTGTATATTTGACAAACCGTGATTATAAAGTTAAATTGAGATTTTTTTCAGTTTTAAAAATTTTTATTTTTCCATTGTAGCTTGTTTACAGATTTCTGTCAATTTTCCAGCTGCACAGCGTGGTGACCCAGTTACATATACACACATAGATACTTCACAAGTGATTAGACATAGTTCCCTGTGCTATACAGCAGGATCTCCTTGCTTTTCCATCCAGAGGGCAATAGTCTACAACTGTTAACCCCAGACTCCCATCCCATCCCACTCCCTCCCCCACCCTCTTGGCAAGCACAAGTCTGTTCTCCAAGCCCATGATTTTCTTTCCTGTAGAAAGCTTCATTTGTGCAGTATATTAGATTCCAGATATAAGTGATATCATATGGTAAAAGTCTTTCTCCTTCTGACTTACTTCACTCAGTATGAGGGTCTCTAATTCCATCCATGTTGCTGCAAATGGCATTATTTTATTCTTTTTTATGGCTGAGTAGTATTCCATTAACACATGTTGATACAGCAAACATGGAAACATGTATTTACATAAAGCCAGTTCCCCTTTAACCTAGATTTTTTTTTTCTATTTTAAGAATGCCCTTGCTTCATATGGAAGTTCCCTGGCTAGGGGTTGAATCGGAACAACAGCTGCTGGCCTATTCACAGCCACAGCGACGTGGGATCTGAGACACATGTGCAACCTACACACAGTTCATGGCAACACCAGATCCTTAACCCACTGAGCAAGATCAGGGCTCGAACCCACATCCTCATGGATACTAGTTGGGCTCACGAACACTGAGCCACAGTGAAATGTCTCAGTACTGTTCTTTTTTTTTTTTTTGCCTTTTTCTTTTAAAGACTATTTTTAAGACCAGTTTTAGGTTTACAACAAAACTAAGACGAGATTAAAAAATGAAGTCCCTGAACCATTGGTATAGGATAAGTACTGTATGGAGTTTGGTGTATGTTATTTCCCATGGTTGGGAATGCTTAGCAGGTCAGAAGCCATGATATAATCATCAAAGTCTGTGACCCTTCATTAAACTCTTTTCTAACTTCCTATGATTGGAACATGAAATCTGATGTCAAAAAAATATTATGAAGAATGTCTTACCATCAAAGAACAATGCTACAGGGAGTTCCCACTGTGGTGCAATGGAAACAAATCTTATTAGTATCCATGAGGATGAAGGTTCAATCCCTGGCCTCGCTCAGGGAGTCAGGGATCTGGCATTGCTGTGGCTGTGATGTAAGCTGGCAGCTGTAGCTCTGATTCGACCCCTAGGCTGGGAACTTTCATATGCCATGAGTGCAGCCCACTCCCCCCCCCCACAACCCCAAAAAAGAGAACAATGCTACAAACAGAATTCAAGTACTAGGTATTGTGTTATTCGTTCTCTCTCTTTCATGCCTGGCTAGAGTTTTATCAATTACATTGATGTTTGTGAAGAACCACTGTTTGGTTTTGTTGAATTTCTATTGTTTTTCTATTTTGTATTTTACTGATTTATGCTCTAATTTGCTGTTGTTTCTCAAGATCTGTAAGGTGCAATCTTAGTTCATTTATTTTTCTTCATTGTTATTTCTTAATAGATTCATATAGTCACAATGTTACAAATCTTCTAATCACTGCTTTAGCTGCATCTCACAATTTTAATAAGTTGCATTTTCATTTTCATTTAGTCTGAAGCATCTCTTGAGAATTCCTTGGCTCATGGGTTATTGGGAAGTTCTCATTTTTGTGCTGACATTACTTCTGTCATGTACATTGTCTGCTTTTTTTTCCGTTGAGTTCTTTATATTTTTGTCATAATTATTTTAAGTGCCTTCTCTGATATTCCAACAACTGTGTCAAATCTGGGTATGATTTTGATGGTTACTTTGTCTCTTCAATATGTGTGCTTTATTCCCCCTTGCCTTTGACATACTTTGTAATTTGGGGTAGAAAGCCAACTATTGGTATTAGGCACTAGGAGCAGACAAAAATAGGCCTTAAGTGTGAGAATTTGTTTCTGTGGCTAGGGGTTGGGCTGTGTTTAAATGATGTAGATATGAGCATCAGAGGTTTTGTATTCCTCTAGTGTCTTTTATCTTAGCTTCTGTGGCTTTTTCATGGACCGTAAGATTTTGAGCTGTAATCGCTTTTTTTTCTTGTAGTTATGGTTTGTTTTGTTTTTGGCCACAGCCATGTCATGTGGAAGTTCCAGGGGCCACAAATAGAACACACAGCACAGCAACAACCCAAGCTGTAGTGACAATGCCAGATCTTTAAACCACTGAGCCACAAGATAACTCAGTAATCACCGTTTTTAAACATGAGGAAGAAGGCACATCCTGCCTGTAATCTTCCTTTTTTTTTTCTTCTTAGGGCCATATCCGAAACATATGAAAGTTCCCAGACAGGGAACGGTGGAGCTGTGGTTGTTGGCCAACGCCACAGCAACACCAGATCCAAGCTGGGTCTGTGACCTACACCACAGTTTACAGAAATGCTGGATCTTTAATCCACTGAGCAGGGCCAGGATCATTACTATTGAGCCACAATGCTAACTCCTGTAATCTGATTGTCAGTCTTGACATAGGGTAGTATCTCACAGCTGTAGCTGTCCAAGTTTTTCCATAACTCCTTCAATCAATCATGTGCTTTCTTCCTGTCCTCTACTCTATTCCCTGACTCCAGAGTTCCCAACACATTTCCATGAAGCCCTTTTCCCTGCTGACTCTGATTTTTACCTCCTTAGGTGAAAAATAAAGCCTTGCAGGGCCTGAAGAGAAGAGAAATTCCTTTCTGCAAGCTAGGATTAGGTTTCAGAATGTAGCTCTGCTAAAGTCCAGAGAGTGGGGTTTCTGGAGTAGACTCTGGTTGTGTTTCTAGTTGTTACTCTTCTCCTTTCTCTGCCAGAGCTGTTCAGGGATATTTTTGTAATTCTTACCAGGAAAACAGAGTCAAGTTCCTGGAGGTACCCCACACAAGACATTCAGAGTCCAACAACTTTTTAAAAATTGCCATTTTGGAGTTCCCGTCATGGCTCAGTTGTTAATGAATCCGACTAGGAACCATGAGGTTGTGGGTTCGATCCCTGGCCTTTCTCAGTGGGTTAACGATCTGGCATTGCCGTGAGCTGTGGTGTAGGTCACAGACGCGGCTTGGATCCCGCGTTGCTGTGGCTGTGGCATAGGCCAGCAGCTGTAGCTCCAATTAGACCCCTAGCCTGGGAACCTCCACATGCTGCGGGTGTGGCCCTAAAATGACAAAAGACAAAAAAAAATTGCCATGTTAATGTTCCTACCAGTAGATGACTCCAGGAATCCTATCTCAGTGGTGGTGTCTGGTTACACTTGCCTCTCCAGATTTAGGGCGTGGTGATTTGTCCTGTGCAATGCAAATATAATTCTAGCTACACAGGGTTAGGGCAAGGATCACAGGTGAATGGCATGATTCTCCAAGCCACAAGCTCAGTGTCCCTAGGCCACCCATATTTCTGACCAACTGGCTACAGTTGGGGGTTCCCACTATACCCAAGGTTTGATACACTAGAATGTGAGGAAAGTGTACTTATGGTTACAGTTTTATGTCTTTTTTGCCACACTGTGGCATGTAGAAGTTCCTGGGCCAGAGGTTGAACCTGCAGCACAACAGTGACCCAAGTCACAGCAGTGACAACACCAGATCTTATGATTACAGTTTTAAAGTATGGGCTATGAGTCAGGGCCAGACAAATTAGAAATTCAAAGGGTGAGACCTACAAGAGCCCCATATGCAAAGCTTCCAGCATCTTCCTGGCACATTGATGTATGTTGCTAACCAGGATAACTCATTTGGGCTTCAGTATGCTGAGTTTTTATTGGGATTTAATTGCATTATTGATTGAATCTTTGGCCATATTATTGAGCTCAGCCTCTAGCTTCTTTATCTGGACCTGCAAGAAGGTTGGGTAGATAGCACACACATCCAAGTCCCAGTCTTCTAATCATATGCTTGATCTTTCTGCCGTGGCCACTACCACAGGAGATCCTTTAGCATTGTGTGGTAGCCTTGGTGAGAACACTGGTCACTTTGCAATGTCACTTTTTGTATCTGTGTGCATCATTCTCACAATTCTGTGGCTTTTTCACCTTTGCATCCTACATGTATTAGCCAGCCATTTCCTAAAATAAAATGTTACTCAGTTCTGAGTTTCTGATTCTAAACTACCTCTTAGTGGAAGTTGTAGAGTCTGACTGCTTTGATTGCTAGTAAATGAAATATGACTGTGCTGAGATGAAGTTTCTAGGGACAAGGGCTTTGTCACGCATGGATCTTACACAGTGCTAACACCTGTTATTTTGAATCCTAGTTTTTGCATATGAGAATCATAAAGACCCATGGGATATATCTCTTCTGGGATAAACTGTCATTCTTGGAGGAAGATCTTGTCAGTTATGGAATAACTATGAGGGGTAATACATTTATTGTCCTTCCTGAACCCAAATGAGGAAGTCATGTCAACCTCGGGGCCTATTACTATGCAAATATTTGCAGAGATAGGAAGGACCGTGTGAAATGAACAACAAGCAAGATAAATATCCAAATTAGATGCTGTGACATCAAGCAGGAACATGACCTTTTTGTAAAATAGAAAATATAAATAAAGCATTCAGCACTTCTAAGTTGGAAATCACATAGGGAATTACTTATTAATAAACATAAAAATGTCTGTGTGTTTTGAAGAATTTGGTAGCCAGTTTTGCTCATATGGAATTCTATATATCTTGAAAATTGCTTCACCATTCTTAGAATTAAATGCTTGGGTGTATTGAGACAACCTAAGAATAGTATAGTTTAGCATAAAGCATTACATAAAATATAATACAAAGATCATTTTATATCAGAAAGTCAAACATGTTTATCTTTATGTAAATAATATGCCTAAATAATGATGTGGATAAACAAGAACAAGCTAGCTTATTTTTCATGTCTTAGGAAGAGGCAAAATCAACTTTGGCAACTACTGATAATTAGTGAATGAAGTGTGTAAGTTTTACTACATGATTGTATTTATTTTAGTTATCTTAATATTGTAGAGCCTGTACTGACATCTTTTTGTCTTCCATCTGCTACTGTGATGACCTGGAGCAAGTTCTTTAATTTTTCTGTGTTCTGTTTTGCTTCTCTATAATCTGGAAATATGTCACTTATTCAAAGGGTTACTGCCAGGATTAAACATGAAAAGCACTTAGCGTAGTCCATGGCACAAACTGCTCATGTCATAAGTAGTAGCTTTAAAAAGTACTTTTAAAAAGAGTATTTTTTTCTCTAGGTATTAGAACACTCACCTTACTCTATAAAATTGGAGCTTCCAAAGTAAAGCTGAAGAAGAGTTATATATTAGATATCAAACTATTTCCCCCGTTTTTTAAAAAAATTGCAGTATAGTTGATTTACAATGTGTTAATTTCAGGTGTTCAGCAAAGTGATTCGTGTGTGTGTGTGTGTGTGAGTGTGTGTTTTCTCTTTCAGATTCTTTTCCCTTATATGTTATTACAGATATTGAATAGAGTTCACTGTGCTACACAGAAGGTCCTTCTTGTTTACCTATTTTATATATAATAATGTATATATGTTAATCCCACACTCCTAATTTATCCCTCTCCCCTTTCCCCTTTGGTAACCATAAGTTTTGCTTTTTACATCTGTGAGTCCATTTCTATTTTGTGTATACGTTCATTTGTATCAGTTTTTAAGATTCCACATATAAGTGGTATCATACGATATATGTTTTTTACTGTCTGACTTACTTCACTTAGTGTGATCATCTCTAGGTCTGTCCATATTGCTGCAAATGGTATTATTATATTTTTTAAGGCTGAGTCATATTCCATTTAAATATATATATTATGTACATATCTATATATACATATTCCATTGTGTGTATATATATATTTCATTTACTAGCTATATATATATATGTGTATATATATATATATATATATGTATGTATATATATATCACATATGAACTCTTAGCTGTTGTTAACTGAATTCTCCTGAAGACTCTGTTGTTACTGTGTGTGCCGTGTACTGTATGTTTTGTGGCCAAAGAATAAGTCTGATGAGGTGTGGAGCAACAAGCCTCCCAGACGCTAGATATAGCAAAATGAATTTTGGTGTCTGGAGTGTTTTTGTTGTTGTTGTTGTTTTGGTTTGTTTTTTGGTCCAGAGAACCAAAGGACATTGCTGACTTACATCCTACTTGGAAATATTGAGAATAGGGCTGCCTCCAGGAACAAATGGATCCAAAGATAGAAAAATAAAGCCACACTGGTTCATAAGTTCTCTCTTTCCCGTCTTTCTTAATTCTGCTTCTTGCTGTACGTTAGGTCCATTTCCCCCCCTGGAGCTTGTGAAGGAATTTGAAGATACTGGAGGGATCTTATTGTAGATAAGCTAGTCATGGAGTCTGCAATATACTGTTAAAGATTCTGAGATAGACTTTCAGTCTGTCAGCTGATGACATCATTTAGGTCCATGGAGGGTGACAGGACAAGCTGTGGGTATAAAACTCCAGGAAGAGCTCATCACCCAGGCCTCCTCTGTAGTCATGCAGTGCACAACCAGAACAACCACACATATACCCATCCTACTTCACTGAGACACAGCAGGAGGAATCTGCAAACTTTCTTATCTTCCCTCTAGTCCTTGCCACTCTCCCTATATTTGAATTGCATTTTTTCTAAATATGGAAACATATTATTTCTAATATGGAAATGGAGAATTTTTTTTTTCTAACACTTCACTCCTCTCAAAGGCCCTCCACACGTGTCCTGGATCTCACTTGCTGGTGCATTTCAAAGCTTCCCCTCTCATTTATTCACTTATTAAACCTTATCATGTATTTTTAATTATGAAACAGACGAGAAACCTCAAAATCACAAAAATTCTACCAACCATCTTTCTTCAGCTACTGCCTCATTTTTCTGTTTCCCATTCCTTCATTCACTCGTTCCCACATGAAGGGCAGTTGTCCTTTTCTTGCCCTGTGTTCACTCTTTGATCACTGCAACCTGTCTCCCATACTACCAAGCCTCTGAATCCTCTCCACTCTAGGGCATCAATGACCTCCATCTGAGTAGCCAAATGTTAAGTAGCAAATGACTTAGCCCTTTAATTCACTTGATAGCACAGCAGAATATATTAACATTCAACTGCTCTAAGTGTTGAAACACTTCTCTCCCTTGCCATCACCCAGACTCTTCTGGTCCCTACCCCTAGGCCTTTCTTTCTCAGTTTTCTTGGCTGATACTTCCTCCAACTCTACCTGACCTTCTCTAAAATGTGGGAATTCATTGGGACTTAATGTTATGGAATCTTTAATATTTCTCAAGGTTGACATTGCTTATTTTATGTTTCTCTCCTAAAATTCAGTCAAGTATAGCTAAGGCCACCTTCATTGCTTTACAGAATTTTCAAGCACAGGTACAAACACTGATCTTTGATTTCTCCTCTTCCATGGATCTTCCCCATCTAAGTAAATAGTAGAACCATCCACCCAGTTGTTTAAGTAAGAAGTATGGACACCATCTTTGATTTCTCTTTGATTTTACCCATCAGTAAAGATGACCAGCATGACCAACATTTCCATCATTTTGTAACAACCTCAACACAGGCCAGCGGCATCTTTCTCAAGGTTGCAATAGTCTCCCACTGTCCTCATTCCAAAGATGACACAGAATCCATTCTTTCATATTACAACCATGGTATTATTCATAAAATATAAGTCTGATGTTGTTCATGTTATGCTTCAAATCCTCCAATAGTTTCTTGATGCATTTTTCAAAAATTGATAGTTAATCATTGTTTCTGAGAGTCTCGAACAATTTGCCCCATACTCACATGTTTGACTTCATACAGCTCAATGTTATAATTACTATACTTGCCATGAACTCTAGTGATTTTTCTATTAAAAATGACTCATAGACAGTTTGAATAATTTATTTTAGGAGAGAGCATAAGAATATATTTCTAAGTGAATGAATTTTATATAATATGTATTTTTACACATATTTATCTGTGAAAAATTAATAAAAATTTCATTATATTTAGACATTTAGCTACTTCATCTGGTAGGGAAAAAATTATTTCCCTTTATTATTTGTTTTCAAAGTTACGTTATGTATATTTGTACATTTTCAACTCCATAGGGTTTTTAGAATCATATAATCGATTTGATCATGCTTGCAATTAAACTAATAGGTAAACTTCTGGGTAGATGATTTTTGACAGTTGAACCTTTCCAGTTAGGAATATGGCTTTTCTCTGAAATACTAGGCTTTTTATGATTTCTTGCAGGCTGCCTTCTTGTTTTTTCCTTGGCTGAATTTTAGAGTTGATATTTTGTTATGAAATTATGTTAGATAACCCTCAAAGTGGATTTTTTTAAAAAAGTTCTAATTTGGTGGGATCTTTCCTGAAGACTTTTGTCTCCTTTTACCATTGAGACAGATTTATCCATTGCTTTAGGCAATTTGTTCTTCTGTATTTTCTTTGCGCTCCTTTTGGGGAACTCCTTTTAGTCAAATTTGGATTTCCTGTTTTGATCTTTAGTCCTTGTTCTTGTGTTTTCAGTGTCTGAAGCACATTTTAATGTTCTCTTTCTGGATGTGGCGAATGAATTCCTCTATGATGTGGATCAAATTTCACATGGAATAAGACACCCTAAATGGTCAGGCAGCATCTTCTGTGATGGGAGCACCAAAGTTTCACCTGGAAAAAGTGGCATACAAAGGGACAAGAAGAGCAGTCTGTTTATGCTTCACATCTACACTCCACCCTTCTCCATCTGCATCTTCCCTTTAGGAGGATGACCACAAGGGTGGCCTCCCTGGCCTCCCAGCTTCCTGGGGAGGCCAGGTAGGAGGGGAGGTTGGGGTACAATATTGATTCCTCTTGCTCTCTCCCCACATGGACAGCCCAGGCCAACTGCATCCTTGATAAAATGACCAAGTTCCATCAGACCTCGGACCTTGGCATCCTGTACTAGCACCTTTCTTCCCATTTTAGGATCAAAGGTAGAACTGTACCCTCAACATCACCGCCCATGATATCACACTATCTATCCTCTGTGGTATCCTCACCTTGACCCACATCTGGGTAAAATTCCCTTTATTAAGCATTCTCAAATTATTCAAATATGTCTGTTCCATCTATTTCCTGCTTGTACTCTGAAAGATACAAGCCAAGATTAAAGAAACATAAGATAAACCCACAACAGAGAGATCTGATAAGGTCCAGAATGGGTTTCTTTCAAAATTTGATTGAAACATCCCAACACTGACAAAAGAATATATAAAACACTTAATAATCAAATGACTATTGAGAAAATACAGGAAGTAATTAAAATGATTACTTTAGTCAAATCTGAAGCCTCAGATGACCTCACCAGCAAATTTCACCAAATATATAAGGAAGAAATATACTAATCTTACTGCTAATAAAACCAATAAATCCCCAGTAAGCATAGCTGAGAGAAAAGGAGCAAGGACACACAAAAACCATTATAGATATTTAAAAGTGAGAATTTCAATAGTTTTTGAAAACATTAAAAATTGAAAGATGTTTACACTTTTTATATTACATTTGAAAATATAGATGAAAAAGAAAAAGTCCTGGAAAAATGAATCCTATGAACACACAATAATAATACCTATGTAACTCAATAAGTAGTAATCAAATTGTGCAATTTTTATTTCAAATACTCAGGAACATATACACCAAAAATGTGCATGACTTCTATAAGACACCATTGAGAGAGATTAGAGAAGATGGAAGTAAACTAAGGAATACATTCTGTTTTCTATTGTCATAATGTCAGCTTTCCCCAGATTAACCTACAGACTCAGTGCAGTCTCAATAGAGCTTTTTAGTAGACCTTGAGAAGATGGTCCTAAATTCACTTGGAGATGGGAGGGACAAAAAGTAGAGATAAGACAGTTTTTTAGATATCAACAAGATGGAAAGATTTGTTCAATTGGATATTGAAACTTTTTTTTTTTTTTTTT
>PVHT021183530.1:15930716-15942193 GCA_004024745.2 Catagonus wagneri | reverse complement strand
CCTTTTTTTTTTCTTCACTTGTTCTACCCAGTTATTTCAGGGGTTTCTTGCAGTTTTTGGAGGTTTAAATTGATCAGCATTCAGATGATGATTTGTCCAACTTGTTTTATATTTAGATGCGTTTTTTGATGTATTTGTGGGAGAGGGTGAGCGCGACCTCTTACTCCTCCGCCATCTTGCCGCCTCTCCTAGATCATATTTTTAAATACTCATGTAGGCTGCTGTGTTGAATTCAAATGACTATGTGCTAATTAGTGATGCTTACTCTCCATCCAAAGATTGAGGGGATTCCTTTTTTTTTTTGTCTTTTTGCCTTATCTAGGGCCGCACCCATGGCACATGGAGATTCCCAGGCTAGGGGTCTAACAGGAGCTGTAGCTGCCGGCCTCCACCACAGGCACAGCAATGCGGGATCCGAGCCACGTCTGCAACCTACACCACAGTTCATGGCAACGCCGGATCCTTAACCCACTGAGCAAGGCCAGGGACCAAACCTGCAACCTCATGGTTCCTTGTCAGATTTGTTAGCCACTGAGCCACGACAGGAACTCTTGAGGGGATTCTAATAACAGGTGGGTAACATGAAACAAGACCCTTACAGGGCATCAGCCATGGGGTAATCCATCTGTGAGCCATGTTGGGACTCACAGGTAGACTGACTTTAGGGGCATTGAAAAGAGCACCAAGCCAAGCGTCTGATTCCACCTGGGCAGTAACCTATACCATATATCCAAAGACCCTTATTTCAAATTGTTTATTTTTTAAAATTTTATTGAAATATATTTGATTTACAATGTTGCATTAATTTTAATGAAGTGAAGTGATTTCAGTATAGTGAAGTGAATCAGATATATATAAATATTCAGATATATATATGTGTGTGTGTGTATATATACATAATATATATATTATATATATATAATATATTATATATATTATATATATATTTACATTATATATATAATATATATTATATATATATAAATATATATATTTACATTCTCTTCCATTATAGGTTATTACAAGTTATTGAACATAGTTCCTTATGCTATATCAGTAGGTCCAATCCCTGGCCCAGGAACTATTGCATGCCTTGGGCATGGAAAAAAAAAAAACCTAGAAGGGATTTTTTAAAAATAAAATCTATAGTTCTCACAAAATACATTTTAAAAAGAAAAGAAAAGCTAGGGTAATACCCAGCATACAATAAAATGATTGAAATAAATGATTAAATATGTTGGTGAATATAATAAATGTAAACAAAGATGTTTGGTGTAAGGCCTAAAATTAACATCATATGTCACCTTAAATTCCAGAGGATCTCAAATAGCCTAACTGCAAGTTCTCTCTACCCACTGACCGATCCTCTGGACAAGTAACTCTCCTTATCTTATTGTGGGTACCAGGCACAGGAAGTAGGGGTCACCTTGCTCTCTTGTTACTACAAAGCCTGTCTCCCAGAGCCCTGCTTGTTCACACTGTTTCCGAGTGCAGCCCTCATGTGTTTGGCCATTTCCATAACTCTAGTGCAAGAATCTTTCCCTCACTGATGGAGGAAGAGGAAATGCATGAAGGAGAGATAATAAGACAAAACTATTTATATTGCAATATTTTATGGCCGGAAAAATTATGTCAGGAGTAAACATGCATATAATATAAAGAAACAAAAATATTAAAATTACACTATGTAAACTAGATAGCAGACATTTTCTAGCCAAAGAAACACCTCTGTTAATATTAGCATCAAGCGAAATAAACCATAAGGTAAAAAGCATTGTTAAAAATAAATAAATCTTATACATGAGGGGCAAGTATACTACTCATTGGAAAGACAATATTAAGCTTATTTATACCTAATAACATAATATCAACTGTGTATAGTTAGAATTACAAAAAGAAATGGGCAAGTAGTTAGAGTAATCATATATTTGTCCACTGGGACAGTATTTAACCCTAATGTTTCACCCAAATTGGAAAGTACATAGTTTTCTTTTTTGAAAAATCTCACCTATTTTTTTATTGAATGAAAGTTTTTAAATTCGACAGTACTTTTTTAATTTTCACACACATGATTTCATATAATCCCACAATAACCTCCTTTTCTTTGCTTTTTTTTTTTCTTTTTAGGGTCATACCTGTGGAATACAGAAATTCCCAGGTTAGGGCTAAGGGTTGAATCTGAGCTGAAGCTGTAGCCTATGCCACAGCCACTGCAACACGGTCCCAGCTGTATCTGCTACCTACAGGCAGCTTGCAGCAATGCTGGATCCTTAATTCACTAAGCAAGGCCAGATATCAAACCCGTATCTTCACAGACACTGTGTTGGGTTCTTAACCTGCTTTACGACAACAGGAACTCCGTAACTCCCTTTTCTTATCTCCAACCCCTATTTTGCCCCTCCACTCTCAACTCTCCCCCTTGATAACCACTAGGTTGTGTTCTGTATTTGTTAGTTCGCTTCTTTTTTATTTTATTCACTAGTGTGTTGTATTTTTAGATTCCACATATAAGCAATACAATACAGTATTTTTCAGAAAGTACATTTTTCATTCAATCATGGAATATTTATAAAAATCAACTGTGTACTATATATAGGTCCAACTCAAATTTCAAAAAAGATATACAGCCATTATCTAACATTCTTCAACCACGATGCAATATAATGGGAAATGAAACCAAAAAGATGAACTAAGATTATATTTTACTATTTAAAAAATACTTTTAGCTTGTTGATTTGTCAAAAGTTATTTTTAATAATGATAGATTACTAATGCAAAACATGTTCTATTATTGATAAAAAAAAAAGTCACCCCCAGATTTAGTGATTTCAAAATGGTCACATTTGATTATGTCTCTTTTGAGGAGAGGGGTGTCAGGAATCAGAGAACTGCTCCATAATGTGTTTCTTGAGAGCTTGGCTTGAGAGCTTTCATGATGCAGCAGTCAGGTACTGTCTGGGACTAGAGTCATTTGAAGACTTGCCCTGAGCTATAGAATACACTTGCAGGAAGTTCACTCACTTTTCTGAGAAGTAAATGCTGATAAGTTGACCCTCTCCACAAGGCTGCTTAGGTGCCCTCTCAGGATGGTGGCTTTCCCCAGAAACAGGGAAGCACAAGTGTCAGGGAGAGCCAGGCACAAGCTATCCTTTTGATGACCTAGCAACTGATGTCACTTGACACAATTTCCTCTGCATTCTGTTTGTTTAGAAGCTCTTCCTTAAGTTCAATGGCCCACATTCATAGGGTTGGAGGTAGGATTCCAATTTTTGATGAAAACTGTGACAAATATGTTGTGGTCATATTTTAAAACTACTTTTGCACAGCAAAGGAAACCAAAAAGAAAACTAAAAGACAACTTACAGAATGGGAGAAAATAGTGTCAAATTATGCAACTGACAAGGGCTTAATCTCTAAAATATACAAACAACTTCTGCAGCTCAACAGCCAAAAAACCAACAACCCCATTGAAAAATGGGCAAAGGACCTGAATAGACAGTTCTCCAAAGAAGATATGCAGATGGACAACAAACAAACACATGAAAAATTGCTCAGCATCACTGATGATTAGAGAAATGCAAATCAAAACTACCACGAGATACCACCTCACACCAGTCAGAATGGCCATCATTAACAAGTCCACAAACAACAAATATTGGAGGGGCTGTGGAGAAAAGGGAACCCTCCTGCACTGTTGGTGGGAATGTAAGCTGGTACAACCACTATGGAAAACAGTATGGAGGTACCTTAGAAAACTGTACGTAGAACTACCATATGACCCAGCAATCCCACTCTTGGGCATATATCCAGACAAAAATCTCCTTGAAAAAGACACTTGCACATGCATGTTCATTGAAGCACTATTCACAATAGCCAAGACATGGAAACAACCCAAATGTCCATTAACAGATGATTGGATTAGGAAGATGTGATATATATACACAGTGGAATACTACTCAGTCATAAAAAAGAATAAAATTATGTCATTTGCAGCAGCATGGATGGAATTAGAGGCCCTCATACTGAGTGAAGTAAGTCAGAAGGAGAAAGACAAATACCATGTGATATCACTAGTATCTGGAATCTAATATACTGTACAAATGAAGCTTTCTATAGAAAAGAAAATCAAGGACTTGGAGAACAGACTTGTGGTTGCCAAGAGGGTGGAGGAAGGAGTGGGATGGTAGGGGGTTCTGGGGTTATTAGTTGCCTCTGGGATGGAAATGCAAAGAGATCCTATTGTATAGCACTGAGAACTATGTCTAATCACTTGTGATGAATCCATATATGTATGTGTAACCAGGTCACCACACTATGCAGCTGGGTATAATGGAAAATAAATAAATAAATAAAATTAAAAAAAAAAACCTACCACAGTGCTTTAAACTAAACAGAAAAAAAGCACCATATCAAGATAGGATCATTTGTGCCATTGGTAGAGACAAACTATTACATCTAGGTTGGATAAGGAATGAGGTCCTACTGTATAGCACAGGGAACTATATCCAATCGCTTAGACTAGACCATGATGGAAGATAATATAACAAAGGGAATGTAGACATATGTGTTGACTGGGTCGTTATGCTGTACAGAAGAAACAGACAGAACACTGTAAATCAACTCTAATAAAAAAGACAAAAACCCAACACATTAAGGATGGAAAGCGGATAAAGCAGTGCTTAGAATAGGTGGAAATAGGAAAATAAACGTAGAATAGCGGCTGAATTAAATATATAAGATAGTTTAACACAAAGGTAATATTAAAAGTAAAGATACTCAAAACCAAAGTTTAATATTTAAAAAGACTAACAGACAAACCTTAGCCATGCCCCTTATAATAAAGAGAAAGGATGCAATGGAATAATATTGCGGTTAAAATCTTTATATATTCATACCTCAAAAAAGTATTTAAATTATAAGGAAATATAAATTGGTGAAATAAATTTGAAACTTCAGTGGCCTGTTTCCTATAAAAAATTCTTACTTCAATTAACTACATAAAATAGGAAATTTCCAGAATTAATTGAATTAATACTTTAAAATTAACTTTAATAGCAGTGTCAAAATTGTGTTGCTAATAAATTATATTCAAGGAGAAGATACTTCTAGTTTTATATCATCTGTCCCCGAAAGGATATAAATTAAAAAAATAAAAGGAAAGTACAAGAAGAAATCCTCATAAACCAAGCTGACTTATAAGAGAGATGCAAATATCTTAAGTAAAAAACTGGAACATATAATTTACAATGCCCACAGAAAGTGATATACCTAAAAATAAACTTAACATAACTGTGCAAGATTTTTACGGTGAAATAGGTGTAGTTCTTTCTTTCAAAGAAAAGAAATTAAAAACAAAGAGGACAACAAAGTTTTTGCTTCAGAGGTTTAAATATCACAAAGATATTTAATCCTTAACTGTAGCATAATTAAATATAAATACCTAAAGGCTATTTCATTGAAGTCAACAAGACAAATCTAAAATTCATATGAATGAAGGACTTCTCTTGTGGCTCAGCAGGTTAAGGATCTGGTGTTGTCACTGCTGAGGTTTGGGTTTGATCCCTGGCCTAGGAACTTCTACATGCCTTGGGTGCAGAAAAATAAAAAAGCAAATATAAAAGAAAGAAAGAAAAATAAAAAAACAAATCATTCCTTTTAAGAATGTAAAAATAAAATAAAATCCATATGAATGGGAATGGGGCCAAGAAAAATTAAAGTAATTTTGAAAAAGAACTGCAGAATGCTATAAAAATTTGGTTGTGATGATTGTTGTACATCTATAAATGCAGTAAAATTCATTAAGTAATAAAAGAAAAAGAAAAAGAACTGCAGTAAAGTATAACTCAGCAGGCCTGGGCTACAAAATACCTGCATATTCTAAAGGTCTTTAGGACTGGCCTCTTGTGGGTTCCTGGGAGGTAACTTTGAACCCTTCGAATATGCAGCCTGATATGAGTGTAACTTTGTATCCCTAGGGCCTTGAGCCAAGGTGGTACATGCTAACGACATGATTCATGGTGAACTATTTTTTGTATGCCTGGAGTTTTGGACTACCTTTGACCTCTGTGTGGGAGGTGGGGGTGAGGCCACTGGAGACTGAGTAGCCATGGTCAGTTATGTGAGTGCTCCATGCCTATGTAGTTGACCTCAATAAAAACTTGGACACCAAGCTTGGGTAAGCTTCCTAGGATGGCAGTACTGTATCCATGTTGGCTGGGAGAATTAAGTGCCCAGTATGCAGCCCCAATGAAGAAGCAGAGCTAGCAGCTGCTGGGCTTTGTCACATGCACCTGCTTCCTCTGCTGTTAGAACATATGTCCTTTCACTGTAATAAACAGTAACTGTGAGGCTGACAGCTCATCTGCATCCTGGGTCCTTCTAGCAAATCATCACACTAGGGCATGTTCTTAGGGACCCTGACACAGGAATCCATGTGGGTGGGCACTCATCAGCTCAAACCTACCAAGATCATTTATGAAGCTATGGAAATCTAAAGGGTGGTGATGGCATAGAGACAGAACATAAACTAAAAGAAAATCAAATACAAAATGGGAAGAAACGGCATCACAGATCAGCAAATACAAGATAAACTATTGAACAAATTGACTGAGACTACCCATTCAGGAACAAATAAATAAATTTCTATCAAGACACCACTTATAAAAGTGTTTGAGATAGGAAAGCCTAAGTGTGAAAAGCAAAATGGAATATGTTCATAACAGAACATAGAAATAATTTTATGTCCTCCAGATAGGGGCAGCTCTATTAAAGCATAAAAGTAAACATTTATTAATTTGACAGTATTAAAATTAAACACACATACACAAAAAGACACCATAAACCTACAGAGATTAAATAGATGTCCTACGACTGACAACAGCTTAATATACTCAGATCAGTATATCCAGAATATAAATCAATCTACCACAAATAAATTCTATCATCCAACAAATCCTTATTGAATATCTGTTGTGTACAAGGCACCATTTTAGTCACTGGTGAGACTGTAGAAAACAAAATAGACAGAAACCTTCTCTCATAGGAGAGACAGACAATAATAAGTACATGAATAAATATAAGTCATAAATCTCAGGTTTTAGTAAGTGCCATAGAGATAAACAGAGCAAGCAAGGGAATACAGAGCTTTGCAGGAGATGAGATGTTCTTTTAAATAGACTGTTCAGGGAGGAGCAATATAAAAATAGGCTACAAATCAGGATGAGAAGCAAAATAACTCAGTAGGAAAAGGTTATTCTCAGCTGAATTCACTTAGTGCCCAAAAACTCTTTGAAATTTATTTTAAAATAATTTTGCATGTGTATTCATGTTAAGAGATTCATGGGATTTCAGAGAAAGCATTTGGACATGAGTTGCTAATTTTTGAAGCTAGGTGATGAGTTAATGGCAATTTACTATTCTATTTTCTCTCATTCTATCTTTATGTACACATATATAAAATTATGTATATAAATACATAACTAAATATGTTAATATATGCATAAAATTTAAGCATATATGATTTTATATAAATATAATTATTAAAATTATAATACAATCATAAGAATAAATTATAACTATATATGCATATATGGTTAAGTATATAATATATAATTATATGTGTAACATATATATGTATATGTACTTATAGAGAAGGCACAAATAACATATATATAATTTAAAAATGAAAAGGGAATATCATTGCAGTTCCCGCTCCACAGTTATAAAATAGATAACTAGTAAATATTATTAAAAACTTTATATCAAAATTTTGAAAAATGTATTCTTAGAAAATATAATACATTAATGTCAATTCAAAAGAAATATAAAGTCTTTGCAACCCTATAAGTGTCCATGAAATTGAATCAGTAATTAAACATTTTGTCACAAAGAAACCCCCAGGTCCAAATATAATCACTAATAAATTTAACCTCTGTGGCTTTCTTTCCAAAAACTCGTAGCCCAAATTTAGTCATGGAGAAAAAAAATCAGACAAATGCTGTTGATTGATTTGCATAGGTTGAACCACCCTTGTGAACTTAGGACGAATCCCACTTGGTTGTAGTGTATGATCTTTTCTATGTGTTGGATCTAGTTAGCCAAAATTTTGTTGAGAATTTTTTCATTGATATTCATCAAAGATATTGGCCTATAATTTTCTTTTTTGGTAGTATCTTTGGTCTTGGTATTAGGGTGATGGTGGCTTCATAGATTGTCTTTGGGAGTGTTCCTTCATCTCGAACCTTTTGGAAAAGTTTAAGAAGGATGGGTATGAGTTCTTCTTAGTATGTTTGGTGGAATTGGCCTGTGAAGCCATCTGGTGCTGGACTTTTGTTTGCAATGAGTGTTTTTACTACATATTCCGTCTCATTTCTAGTGATGGGTCTGTTTAATTGATCTATTTCTTCTTGATCCAGTTTTAGCTGGCTGTATGTCTCCAGAAAGTTGTCCATTTCTTCTAGGTTGTCAAATTTGTAGCATGTTGTTTAGTCTCCATGTAGCCAGTTTTTTTCTCATTTCTTTTACTATGGTTGATTTCTAGTTTCATGCCATTGTGGTCAGAGAAGATACTTGAAAGAACTTCTATACTCTTAAATTTGTTAAGGTGAGTTGTGTACCCCAGTATGTGGTCAATCCTTGAGAATGTTCCATGTGCACTTGAAAAGAATGTACACCTTGATTTTTTTTAATGTAATGTCCTGAAAATGTCAATTAGGTCTAAATTTTCTCTTATGTTATTTAGGATCTCTGTTGCCTTATTGATTTTCTGTTTAGGGGATATTTCCATTGATGTAAGTGAGGTATTAAAGTCTCCTACTATTACTGTATTTCCATCCATTTCTTCTTTTATGTCTGTATTTGTTGTATGTATCTGGGGCTCCTATATCAGGGGCATATATATTGACAAGTGTAATACCCTCTTCTTGAATGGATCTTTTTATCATTAAATAGTGTCCTTCTTTGTCTTTCTTTATGGCCTTTGTTTTAAATTATATTTTGTCTGATATAAGTGTTGCATCTCCTGCTTTCCTGTCTTTTCCATTTGCATGAGATATGTTTTCCCATCCCCTCACTGTCAGTTTATATGTGACTAATCTTTGCCTAAGGTGAGTCTCTTGTAGACAGCATACTGTAGGCTCTTGCTTTTTTATCCAATCTGCCACTCTGTGTCTTTTGATTGAAGCATTCATTCCATTGACATTTAATATGTATTTATTGCCATTTTAAACCTTATTTTCCAGTCAATTCCATGTTTCTCTTTTGTTCCTTGCTTTTTTTGGTTGGATTATTTCTTTATATTTTATGCTTGTGTCCTTTTCTTTTTAGTTTTTGTGAACTTACTGTTTGGTTTGGTTTGTGGTTGCCCTGTTTTTCAAGTACTTCCTATATCTGCTTGCTTTAGCTTGATGGTCAGACAGGCTCAAACACATTCTTAAAAAAGAGTCTATATTTTCTTACTTTCCTTCCCCACATTTTATGATTTTCAAGTCCTTTTTAAACATCTTTATGTTTGTCCTTTTGCTGTTCCTTGTGTTTATCATTGCTTTAACAACAGTTTTTTTTTTTTTTTTTTTTGCATCTGTATAGTGGCTTATTTAAGTGATTGCTTTCCAACTGTGATTTACTCCATCCTATTTCTTCTTACTTCCTTTTTTTTATAGGAGCCATTTCAGCATTTCTTTTAGAATGGGCTAACTATTTCTGTACTCGTTTAGTGTTGTTTTTTGGATAAAATCTTTATTTCTCATATTTTGAGTGATATCCTTGTTGGGTAGATACTCTAGACTGAAAATTTTTCCTTTTTACATCTTCAAATATGTCTTGCCACTCTCTTCTGTCCTGTAGTGTTTCTGTAGAGCTATCAGCTGATAGCCTTATGGGGGGTCCCTTATAATTAGCGCTTTGTTTTTCTCTTGCTGCCTTTAGAATCCTCTCTTTAGCTTTAACTTTGCCAATTTTATTATAATATCTCTTCGTGAGGGTCTGTTTGGGTTCAACCTGTTTGGAGCTCTCTGTGCTTCCTGTATCTTGATATCTGTTTACTTTAGATTTGGGAACTTTTCAGCCATAATTTCTTCAAATATATTTTCAATCCCCTTTCCTTTTCCTTTTCCTTCTGGAATTCCTATTATGTGTAGATTGACCTGCGTTATATTATCCCATGGATCTCTCATACTGTTGCATGTTTTCTCATTTGGTTTTCTGGCTGCTGTCCTGATTGGGTGATTTCCATTATCTATCTGCCAAGTCACTAATTCATTCCTCAGCATTATTCATTCTGTTCTTTTGTGCCTTTATCTCAACTTGCGTCTCTGCAAATGAATTTTCTAAATTTTCCTTGACTCCACCTCATATTTTCTAGCTCCTTTTTAAACTAATCTGAATTACTCTTCATATCTGCTCTTAATTCCTTCATATTCACTCTTAATTCTTTCAGTATTTTCACTGCCTCCTTTTTGAACCCAGTGTGTTGGACTGCAGAGGTTTGTTTCATTGTTTACTTCTTCAGGGGAATGCTCTTGTTCTTTTTACTGGGAATGGTTCCTGAGCTTCTTCCCGTTGCTTATATTTTTTTTTTATTTTGTGAGTTTAGGGAAAATAACTTCTGTAGTCTTGGAGGGATATTTACATACAAAAGTGCCTGTGGGTAGTTTGTGATGGCTTACTTTTTTTTTGACAAGAGGGCTGCTTTTAGTTTCTTTTCCCATTACTAAATGAATTTTATTACAATTATAGGTGTACAAAAATCATCACAACTCAATTTTATAGCATTTCCATCCCAAACCCTCAGTGCATCTCCCCACCCCCCAGATTGTCTTATTTGAAAATCATAGGTTTTCCTAAGTCTGTGAGTCATTGTTTGTTCTGCAAAGAAGTTCATTGTGTTCTTTTTTAGTTTCCACATGTAAGCGGTAGCATTGGATATTGCTGTCTAATTGTCTGACTGGTTTCACTTCACATGATAATTTCTAGGTCCATCCATGTTGCTATAAATGCTGTGATTTTGTTCCTTTTAGTGGCTGAGTAATATTCCGTTGTGTATATGTACCACATTTTCCCTATCCACTCCTCTGTTGATGGGCATTTAGGTTGTTTTCATTACCTGGCTATTGCATAGAGTGCTACAATGAACACTGGAGTACATATGTCTTTTCGAGTCATGGTTTCCTCTGGATAGATGCCCAGGAGTGGGATTGCTGGATCAAATGGTAATTCTGTTTTCCATGTGGTTGCACCTATTTGCATTCCCACCAGCAGTGTAACAGGGATCCTTTTATTCCACACCCTCTCCAGCACTTATTGTTTATAGACTTTCTGATGATGGCCATTGTGGCTGGTATAAGGTGGTACCTCATAGTGGTTTTGATTTGAATTTCTCTAATAATGAGCGATGCTGAACATCTTTTCATGTGTTTACTTGCCATCTGCATATCTTCTTTAAAGAATTTGTCTGCCTAGATTCTCTGCCATTTTCTGAT